>CM040246.1:85032193-85234030 GCA_022545495.1 Chrysanthemum lavandulifolium
GATGACCATGAATCATTAAAACCTAACGGTGGACACACAAGTTTTGATCAAAAGAGATTTTGACTTTGCTTATGAGCGATTTTTCTTGCTTGCACCGACTAGTATGACCAAGTTGAACACAAAACAACCAAAAGTGATAACACAAACACTCAATAACACAATTTAACTAGCAAAACCAAACAAGCCTTGATATAACTGTTTTGATTATTTTCAAAGCTAAACACAAATTTAAACCATGAGATTGATTGCAGACCATATATTATCATATGCAGAGACTAAATAGACATGAAACAATAGTACTAACAACATCAAACACAAGACTGATGATTATACTAATTTCTTGTCAAAATGAGATTTGGCTAGCTACAAATTTAAAAGAACAAACCACTGATTTTATTGGTTAATTATCCTTAACTAAGACTAATTAACACTAAAACACAAAGATTAAAGCTACTAAACACTAAAACAGTGAAATAACAAAATTGAACAAAAAGGCTTACAAAGGCTATCCAACTGAAAACCAAGAACTAGGAACCAAGAACACTCCTATAGGCTTACCACTAAGCCACTAACCCAAGGCCATCCAAAATTCACCCTGCTCCAGTTGTGAACACCATTTCCATATGATTTTTGATTTTTCAACTATTTAATTTGTATTTTTGGTGATTTTTGATTTTTGCTTCTAAACTGGATTTTAAGATATCTAATAGCTTTTATAAGCTATCTAGGAGCCTACATGTGCTTATTCAAGTCCATGATAACACCTAACAACAACATTCGAATCATAAGAGATTTTGAGCACTTGAAAATTGCATAAACTGAATTTGATACTGAAAACTTGAAATTGATTATTAAAAGGATTCAAATACACTGAGAAACTTAAACAAAGTACTTGGAAGTGAAAACATACTTTGGAAAGCTTAGATTAAAAAAACGACTAAAGAAAATATAAATAACACTAGATACATAGATACATTGCTTCTTCCTCCTCTTTATAGACTTTTGTGAACTCGATGACATCTCGATTGTTTCCACCAATTTCCGACCATTGGATCTCTAATTCATTATATCCGTCCAAGTGGATTTTGGCGCCAAAATAGTCAAGAGGTTTGATCAATAAATGGAGTGGTTTCAATCAATTAAGAGTCTTTGGGTGTTAGTGGAGGTGGAGGGACAAGGTAAGGGGTGTTGAAAAGATGGAAAACCATGACCGGTTTTGGGTTTCGACTTGTGGAGAGGAGGTGAGCAGTCTTTGGGCGGTATATTGCCCGTTTGACTTTCGTTGACCGTGGCTTTTAATAACGGGGTCAAGGGTTCAAGGGTTCAAGGTCAAGCCAAAGGGGTCAAGTGTGTTGGGCTTGGATATTGCATTGGGCCATGGATTGGATTTGGGCTTGATATAAAAGGGTGTCCGGTTTGGTATATGTTAACACAAGGACCTTTGTTGTAATTTCTCCAAACCTCAAGGACTGAAAATGATACTTTCAAACTTATCACAAGGACCAAATTTGAGAAACTTTGATAGTACAAGGACCCTTTTGCATAAAATTCCATTTTAGAAATCCAAGGACTATTTTGCAATATTTCAAAGTTCAAGGACTTTTTGCCATTTGACCAAAGAATCATTCAAGGACCAAATTTAACAACTTAGAATATTTTAGAGACCTTGAATGACACAACTTCACATTTTGAATTCAGGGACTAGATTTGACAACTTTTAAAACTTGGGGGACTAAAGCGCCAATTTTGCAAACTTGAATCATTTTCATCCGATTTTGATATTTTGCATTTAAAACACATAAAACACTGATTTGTGATATTTTCATCATTTTGATGCGTTTTGAGTGTTTTCAGATGATTTTGCAGTTTAGATTGTACAAAAATGATGAGTATTTAGACACTCATCATGCATACTCCCAGTAATAGTCATTGTTGTCATCACTGCTTTTCCTACAACCGTTGCTGAGCACACACACATTTGACCAAGTATCCATTTCTTCTTTCAATCCAGTATTCCACTTGGAAATTACCTCACAAGCAACTATTTATTTGAAATTCAATGACTCGTGTGCATATATCCTTTCCACCGCAGCAACTGAAAAAACAACCTCATTACTGTCTTCTCTATACCTTTTTAGTTCCCGTGCTCAGTATTGCTACCTATCAGGTACTGAATGATAGTCTATCAAATCCTGAGTATTTACTTCCTGTGAAGCAGCTACCTGACCGACATTCCCCTAAGGTTTCACCTTGAATCTATGATCCCAAGTAGTTCCACCTCAAACTCAACTCCCTGCAACACCTGCACTGAACTCGTACCTACACTATAACCAGTGAAAGTTTCCTTATATTTCCCACTCTCATTAAAATCCATATTCCTATAAAGTACTCCCTTGAAGTAACTTCATCAAACCTCCAAAGATGATAACCCACTATACCTTCAAGGTATCCCAGGAATATGCACTTGACATTACCCGATTCAAGCATCGCTTGCTTTATACACGCAAGACAGCCAAAAACCCCCCAACATATCCATAGGTGTCTCGAACCCAATCGCTAATGATGGTGACCTGTTCATAAGATATATAGACATAGCTGTGTACTATGCCCAAAAACACATGGACAGACCAGACTAAATCAAAAAACAACGTACATTAGCCAAAATTGTCACGTTCATCTTCTTAACCAACCTATTCTGTTGTTGTATCCCTGCAACACCCAAATGTCTGGCGACCCCACTCTTCGTACATTGTTGTGTAGAACCCAGATTACAAGATTCAAGGACAATAATTGTCTTGATCTTCTGTTAATACAAATAAACCATAAAAATGTTTATTTATATTTTACGATCTTCTAATGTTTTGTCGATAACAAACGTAAATACATTTTAACGAAACAAATAAAATACGTAAAAAGGTTTGAGCCAATAGTTTACTAACACACTTATATTTTCATAAGAACACTAAACAAGTAACATTGTTTACATCTTATAGAAATGCATATGTATAACAACTAGTGTT
This sequence comes from Chrysanthemum lavandulifolium, assembly GCA_022545495.1. Taxonomy (NCBI): domain Eukaryota; kingdom Viridiplantae; phylum Streptophyta; class Magnoliopsida; order Asterales; family Asteraceae; genus Chrysanthemum; species Chrysanthemum lavandulifolium. Next base: position 85,035,214 of record CM040246.1, read on the forward strand.
TATATAATATAGAAATGTACATATATAATTTGTATATATTGTAATGGGTAATGTAATGGGTAAAAACCAAAGTCCATGACCCATGACCCATGATCCATTGACTAGGTACACTGAATGTTGTTGGGTAAAGACCTAAGACCATAACCCATACCCATGGAGCATGATCCATAAACCATGACCCATTGCATGACATCATGCATGAAGTCATGTTGGGTATTATCCATGATCCATTACCCAAAGTCCATGACCCATGACCCAAGATCCATAACCCAATGTCTAGGTACATTGCATCTTGCTGGGTATCCATAATCCATTACCCATAACCCATGGTTCATGACCCATAACCCGGTTTGCAACCCGAAATCCGGACTAAACTTACCCAGTAGCCGGATACCCAGGATTACACTAGCCGGATCCCTCTGGGGAGGGATCCGTGGGAATCGTGGGACAGTAGACAATTTTGTCTATAAATAGTGAGCCATTTCACTCTTCCTCATTACCACTTTTACACATACTCTCTCTTAGTATTGTAACATCTCTAACCTCTGATCTAAAGGATCATTCTATGTAGTTTTATGTTTGTGTGATTCTCTAGGTTCCTTTTAAAGGCGAGATCACCACCTCTTGAAGACGTGCAAGTTCAAGGTAATGAGTTGCTAAGCTTCGTCATCATCAAGACCACTGAAGTTTATCTTGTTGATAGTTCTTTTCTCCCTCCATAGAAGTGTTGTGTTGAAGGCATTAGTAAAAGGTGCCGAAGGATCGTGTTGAAGGTATTAGTGAAAGGTGTCGAAGGGTCATGTCGAAGGCATTAGTGAAAGGTTCCAAGGGTGTACATTCGATATGGTGCATCGATGTACAAGATAGATAGTTTGGGTTAAAGGATATTGATATCCTTCTAGTGTTGTAATAAGGAGTGTGTCACCTTTGGGGTAGTCGTGTTGTGGTGTAGTGTTGGGTAGTAGTTCCTCCTTTGTAATGGAACTCGGTATCTAGCCGTGTACCGGATAAAGTGTAGGCGACGTTGTGATAGGTGTAGTTCTACCTCGTGGAAGAACTCGGTGTCTAGCCTAGTACCAGATAAAGAGTGGGCGACGTTGTGAAGGCTTCTCCGCTACATTAAGGAGGTTGTGTTGTGTAGTGCTTACGAACTCTCGAGTAAGGTACTCGAGGAGTGGAGTAGGGCAAGGAAGGTGTCCTTGTAGCCGAACCACTATAAATACTCGTGTCGTGGTTTTGTGTTTCTGTACTCTTTATCTTTGCATTACTTACTTATATGCTTATCTATCATTATCCAACACACACATTAAATAGATTTACATAAGTCGATCTAAATAGTTTAAAACGAAGTTTTAATCAGTAAAACTATTCAACCCCCCCTTCTAGTTTTCCAAAATTGGTAGCAGAGCTTCGTTACCAAGTTTTTTAGAGTATATCGTACTTTAAAAACCTGATATGATCCGTGTATGTTTGAAAACTATAAAGAAGGAAATTTTCTAAAAACAAATACTATGTTTTAAGAACACTCTTGTTGGATGTTGATTAGATGACAACACTAATTTTTCTACATCTTATTTTGTCTTACATAATGCACTAACCTTTCTTGTCATTTTGTTTAGTTAATCTCATAATAAGTAAGCCATCAGAATTCCTTGGTAATAAGATAACATTTTCAAAACAGGTGTCTAAACATACTACCAACTAGATCACGAAGAAACCGAAGTTGTCCATTGATACATTTTGTCAAAAGAAAGGGACACTCAAATTGCAATAGAGGTATAATTTTCATAAAACTTATCTCTAAGTAACATTAGCTAAGTATGAGTATGCTTGCATATCACTAAATGGAAACTTATATGGTTATATTTATTTTTCATTTATTTAAATATCCAATATATATTTTTGTGATATACGTGGCTTCATTATAAAACCTTTGTGAATACATGTTTTCATCCGTCTAAAACTAGGTATATAAATATGTGTTGTCTTAACCTAATTCCTAAAAATCAAATCTTTCTAAATACTAATAAAACAAAAACGCAAATCTCAAAAATTCCTCCTTCCCCATAAAATCTCCTCCGATCGTCTAATATCACCAACAAACCCCATTTTTTCAAATCTTCCACTTTCAAAATACCTCACATTCAAACTTCATCTTCTTCATCATCTCACTTTGAGAAATCTAAACCAAGAAAGATCTCCATTACCATGGTTTACATCGCCCTCGTGCTTATCATCATATCGCTCATCGCTCTCGTGTATCCCATGATCAAGTTTTCTCATGGAGACATGTACTTGTCTTATTGATCTACATTTGTATCATCTATCTGATCCTTTGTATTGCTCTAAGCGTTGAAATGAACTATAATTAATTTTGTAGTTTATCTCGTTTATTTCTGCATAATGTGTTCTTATATTGTTTTTCTTTTCGAGTTTTAACACATTTCAAACCTTGACATGCTTGAAAGATAAAATCATTAATGCATGCTTTTTGGCAATAATGGTAACTTAGGCAAAGTAACATTGGCTAAAACACATTTCTCTTTGTAACATAAAAGTTTCAAAAATCGATTCTACATCAAGATCATGTGTAAGGTAAACTAGTTTTTGTCAAAGCATGTATCTTCCCAAAGATCCACGGATCCACGAGTTTTAATTAGCAAAATCGGATCCCTTTTAAAAGGGAACAAGCGAACCGTGGATCCGCAGAACCGTGGATCTCGTAACAGACACTCATGCAACATAAAAACCTTTTCATAAAACTTACCATAAAAGGAAAAACCTTACTATAATATTAAAACAAAGTAAGTTAAATGTCATTGTTAATAAAAATAGAATAATCAATAAAAACATTATGAGATCATATCATTTCAACTATAAAAGAAGGATTAAACTGCATAGAAGTATCACCAATAAAAAACGTTTTCACTCTTGAAGTTTTTACTATGTTCCAACATAATCATGTAAATTATTCGTTCCATGTCTATAGGTTTCATCATGTCTCATGAGTATGACTTCGATCATCAACTTAGTTATGTGTACATTCCAAATATATTTCTTGAGCCTAACACACCGGGCAATCATGTTTGTGGGTTCAACAATCTCGAAACTCATCACTTTCATGAATGACGTATTGTTGACTTATCCCTAATCTTCCAAGAAGGTATCAACACTTCATTCCGCACCATAGGACTAGAAGGTCTTCTCAGAATCAATGAGAAAATTTGTCCGCGGTTTGTTTTGGAATTCTTCCGTCAAGTTGAACTCATTCGTAACGAGGATCATTCTCTCTCGCTATGGTTTTGGATCAAAAACCAAAAGTTTGTTTTAACTCTTGAGCAATTTTCTTACATTCTCCGAATTCCAAATTATGGACAATGTGCCTTCACCGAAGATTGGTCACTTGATTCTCTCTTTAACTATCATGAAGAAAACAGTCCATATTGTTCATACATACCCTCTCCTCAAGTGATTACTCAACTTTTATGCATTCCTCAATCCAATTACGCAAATCCAAACATAATTTATACACGTGATCTCCGAGATGAGCTCAAACCTCTCGCAGTCATTCTACGTGAAAATGTTTGGAGTCTTACAAGAAATTGTGAGATACTTCTCGCATGTTGTGCTCACTTGATTTACTGTCTCATAACTCAACAACCATACAATCTTGCCTACTTCTTCGCAAGGAAAATTGTAAACCTCCAAGGCAACAAGGACAAACTAATTCCATATGGGATGTTCTTAACACGCCTATATCATCATGTCATGTAGTATCACCCTCAATTTCAAAGCCCTCAATATATACTTGTGAACAAAATGATGGAACCTTTGAACACATCTCTCATCACTTCATTCTTCGTTCCTGAATCATCAAATACTCACAACCCACTCGAAGATCCATCAAATGAAAACGCATGAGAAATTTAGTCTTTTCTTTAATAGAATCAATCCTTAGGATTTGTCTTTTATCTACCTTTGTAACTTGATCATATCTACAAAATGAATCGTTTGTTGATCATTGGATGTTCTTACATGCCACTCTTACCATGTCTTGCTTGTTTATATGTATAGTTACTATGGAAATCATTAGTTTTAAAACTTGACACCTAGAACAAAATTTTGCACGTATTCTGTGGAGTAACCTGTCCCAGAAGCCGGATCCCTGGCTCATAACTAGCCGGATCCCTCAAGTAAGGATCTGTGGGATCTTGGGAACAACAAAGTTATTCTTGAACATTTTCACATCAATCCAATCTTCCAGACCTTATTAGACTAGTTAAACATGTTACTTTAGGATCACTTAAGTCTTCTTCAAGCTCAGTTGATCTCACATTCACTCATGAATGACTCAAGATCACATTCAAGGTGTTTTTGATTTATCACTTCTTCAAAGCTCACCATACTTCTGCTCCAATGTTCACACATTGTTCCTCTCATCCTAAAACACCTTATTTGATATTTCTCTCAATTTTAGAAAATTGATTTTAGTCATCTTGATCACAAAATAGGATAAAAACTAGTTTTTCATTTCTTATAATTTTTAAGGAATTTTCTAAATAGATCATCATCTGATTTCTAAGATCATTTGACTCCACTTGACACCCTCAAAATTCTTAGTGTCATCTTTGATCACCCATTGGTGTTCATAAAAACCCCATTTCTTCCATAGAAGACATCATTAGCTACCCTCACTCATTACACTTGATCATTTAAGTCATATATCATTTACGACACCTGAGGAGACTGAAACACTCAAGATATGTAGGTACTAGACCTTACAAAAACATCATCTTTCTTTTATTTGGCTCTTGAGAGCCGGATCCCTAGGTTTAGCCTAGGCGGATCCCTCATGTGAGGGATCCATTGGAACCGGCTGCACAGACTAAGCCAATCCTACTTAAAACAATCATTTCAAACCCTCTTTGTTAATTTGAACACTCCACATTGTCTTAATTGACTTCCTAGATCAGTGCAACTCTGTAGTTAACTCTTATGCATAAAAATCATTGCAATTTGAAGGATTTTAGTGGCTTAAACTTTAATTCACTTACCAATTCTTTCCCTTTATAAACCTCTTTGTTAGAACTTCCAAATCATCATTCACACACTCATTCTCAGTAGCTAAAACGCTCTTTTCACACCTTCCCTTTCTACCATTTCACCATGAGGAAAGCCCCTAGTGTTAACTCATCCACTAAAGGACCTCCCAAGAAATTTGCTCGGGTTGTTCACGAAATCTCTTCAACCGAATTATCACCCGTTAAAGCCTCAAACACTAGAATTCCATCACAACCAACTCTACCAATCAAACCAATTCCCAAAAGGATTGTTCCTACAAGACAACCCTTGCCAAACACTACTATACCTCCTAAACCAAACACTCCTACTTCCACTAAACCATCACCTCTAGTACCTAGAGTTATCTCTTTCACCACTCCACTCTCATCTCCACACCTCTACAACTTAGAGGACTTTCCTCCTAGGCCATCTCATCCACCACCATTGCCAACATTTTCCTCAATTGAGAAAATGGTGCAACAACAACCTTCTCACCAAAACTTTGGTGTTGAAACAACACTAGCACACGTATCCTTTTCTCCATCACCCTCAAATGGTCCATTTTGGGTTATGAGGGATCATCAAAATCAACAACCGGATCACATGGAAGTAGATACCTCTCTACCACCAGCATCAACACATATTCCACCACCTTAACCCTTAGTTGAACCACCTCCAACCTCATCAAACATGCCTCCACAAATCCCTCCATCCTTTGTGGAACCTCCACCTTCTTCATCCAACCTTCCACCTCAAATTGCTCCATTCCTACCACCACCATTCCCTAGCCATGATAAAGATTGTTATCATTGTCAATGATGCAGGTTTTACTGACCAGGTTTCAATATTTATAAAGTCTCGTTATACCTATGGTCTACCCTAATGCACTAACGGGCAGTGTACCCGATCGTGTATAGTGTAGTATTCGGTAACACCGAGGTCGTCCCAAGAGCTATGTGAGCGGATTCTAATTAAGTCTAGGTCTCACAGATTTTAATTGATTTTAAGGTTGAAACGATTAATTAACTACTAAAATGAAAAAAATGCAAGAAAGCAAATAAAGGCGAGGGTTGTGATCAATAGAAGAGAAGTGTGTTAACCTAGTTACTCATCCTATCATGTTAACTTCACATTTAATTACTTCCAATTGCTTCAAGTGGGGGTAAAAGTCGCTAGGACAGCATTTGGCCAGTTCGTCCTAACCTATCAGCAAAGGCTTCCATCGAAGATCAAGCTACTACCCTTGAAAGTCCAGTTGTTTTTAGTCCCCTAAGCCAAGTCATTAGTTCCGCTACATGCAAGATTCATAACAATGAGTGCCCGGGCGCTAGCATCCTAAACACTCATCCCTAACTTAAGTTCATCCAAAATGGTAGGTGATCGGTTGGTCAAATCGCATGCGAAGAAGGGTTATCGATTGGTCAATTCTTACCCTTCCCACTCGGTCTACCTACTTAGGGTCGATTGGTCATATCTCCTAAGTAACTAGCGACTACCGCCATTCAAAACTACCGAAACAAGGGTAGCTACCAACAAACTATGCATGCATACACTAGAAACAATTATACGGAAGCAATGTAAACATAAACAAAACAATCAAGGAATCATAACTAGGCTAGCACGGAGGTGCTTAGCCATCATAATCTTGAAACAATCGATTCAATGTTTAACATATTGAAATACATGAATTGAAAGTAAAATAAATGATAAATTGCTAATGCTTATCGTTAGGGAGTGATTTCTCCTTGAGATTGCTCCGTATGCTCTCGAGATCTGCCTTGACCTCCTACCCACGTTCTGCTTTTGTGTGTGGAGTGAATGATGAAATGCATAATTTTGGGCGGTATTATAGGCGGATCAGGTTCTGGCGTAACTTAAGTTGAGAGTTACGCCGTAACATCCATTTCTTCGTATTTTGCTCTGGAAAAGCGGTTCTGCGTAACATCGAGAATGAGTTAAGCGTTATCTTCAATAAATCATGGTTACGCCATATTTGTGGAATGAGTTACGGCGTAGCTTGCAGCGGCGCGGAACATCATTTGACCTAATTAGTTACGGCGTAATCCTATGAGGGAGTTACGCCGTAATCTTCAATTTAGTTGGTTTTCTGAGCCACGTTTCTGTTACGGCGTAATGTGAGAAAAGAGTTACGCCGTAATTACTTCAAAATAAGCATACTATCATATATCTTCAATAACTTCTCCAAATCCGCGTCTCATTAGCTCTAATGCTCGTAATTTACCTGAAAGTGAAATATAGAGGAAAACAAGCGTAAATCCATATAAATGATATAAAATACGAGCATTATTGGGAGAAATTGACACTTAATATTCAGGACTATTTGATGTTATCAGTCAACATGTCGAAGGCCTAGTTCATGAAGTACGTGACGAACTACGTTTCATGTCCTATCACCTTCTCGAACATTTTGATGAGGTCAACAAATCTAAACATCCCTAAGCATAGGAATTCAAGTAGTGCTCTCTTCTTAGGCGTAACTTAGACTTGTTAGGGATCTCACTTCATGTTTGAATCATTTTCTTAGTTTTAGAGTTATGTACATCATTTCTCTTGTTTTATTGAATGACATTACATGTTGTATGCTATATGGTTATAAGAATATGTTTGGTGCTATGATACATGACTCTCTTTGATGTTAAACATCACATGTTAAATCCACATTGCTGTCAAAAGAATGCAGGTACACGGTTCCCTCACTTTTGCCTAGACGGATCCCTCACAAGAAGGATCTGTGGGATCCGTGCAACAGAAGCACATTTTATCACTAATATGAATCTCATTTGCAAGAAATTATGCACCATATACTTGTTTTCTAACATTTGTTTTGTAGATTTTCAAATTACACATGAAGACTTTGACACCCTCAACAAGGGGGAGCTTCTCGTCAAAGCAAAGAAATTGCAAAAACGCTTGCAATACTTTCACTTAGGTTTTCTTTACTACTTGACGTCCGCCTCATAAGGGAGCACTCATCAAGGGGGAGCATTTCGTCAAAGACGAAACCACTTGCAAACATAATTGCAACATACTCGCTTAGACTTCCTAATTACTTGACGCCTCAAAAACGGAAGCATCCATCAAGGGGGAGCTAAGACGAGAATCTTTCTCTCATCTTGCTCTCTATGTTTCATACTATCACTTTTCACACGTTTTTCTCATAACAATGTGTTAGTTTCTTTTCGACGCTCTTTTTGTTTTGACAAAAAATGGGAGAAGAGAGTAAAAACTCTAATTCAAATTTTTACGAATTTTATTTTCTTCTTAAAATAATCTTATGTTTTGTCATCAACAAAAAGGATGAGATTGTTAATACAAATAAACCATAAAAACGTTTATTTATATTTTACGATCTTCTAATGTTTTGTCGATAACAAACGTAAAATCATTTTAACGAAACAAAAAAAATACGTAAAAAGGTTTGAGCCAATAATTTACTAACACACTTATATTTTCATATAAACACTAAACAAGTAACATTGTTTACATCTTATAGAAATGAATATGTATAACAACTAGTGTTTACATAATATAGAAATGTACATATATACTTTGTATATATTGTAATGGGTAATGTAATGGGTAAAAACCAAAGTCCATGATCCATTGACTAGGTACAATGAATGTTGTTGGGTAAAGACCTAAGTCCATAACCCATACCCATGGAGCATGATCCATAAACCATGACCCATTGCATGAAGTCATGTTAGGTATTATCCATGATCCATGACCCAAAGTCCATGACCCATGACCCAAGATCCATAACCCATTGTCTAGGTACATTGCATCTTGTTGGGTATCCATAATCCATTACCCATAACCCATGGTTCATAACCCATAACCCATAACCGGTTTGCAACCGAAATCCGACTAAACTTACCCAAAGGCGGATCCCGAGTTGCACTAGCGGATCCCTACGGGAGGATCCGTGGGAACTGTGGGACAGTAAACAATTTTGTCTATAAATAGTGAGCCATTTCTCTCTTGCTCATTACCACTTTTACACATACTCTCTCTTAGTATTGTAACATCTCTAACCTCTGATCCAAAGGATCATTCTATGTAGTTTTATGTTTGTGTGATTCTCTAGGTTCCTCTTAAAGGCGAGATCACCACCTCTTGAAGACGTGCAAGCTCAAGGTCATGAGTTGCTAAGCTTCGTCATCATCAAGACCACTGAAGTGTATCTAGTTGATAGTTATTTTCTCCCTCCATAGAAGTGTTGTGTTGAAGGCATTAGTAAAAGGTGCGGAAGGATCGTGTTGATCGTATTAGTGAAAGGTGCCGAAGGGTCGTGTCGAAGGCATTAGTGAAAGGTGCCAAGGGTGTACATTCGATATGGTGCATCGATGTACAAGATAGATAGTTTGGGTTAAAGGATATTGATATCCTTATAGTGTTGTAATAAGGAGTGTGTCTCCTTTGGGATAGTCGTGTTGTGGTGTAGTGTTGGGCCGTAGTTCCTCCTTTGTAATGGAACTCGGTATCTAGCCTTGTACCGGATAAAGTGTAGGCGACGTTGTGATAGGTGTGGTTCTACCTCGTGGAAGAACTCGGTGTCTAGCCTAGTACCGGATAAAGAGTAGGCGATGTTGTGAAGGCTTCTCCGCCACATTAAGGAGGTTGTGTTGTGTAGTGCTTACGAACTCTCGAGTGGGGTACTCGGGGAGTGGAGTAGGGCAAGGAAGGTGTCCTTTTAGCCGAACCACTATAAATACTCGTGTCGTGGTTTTGTGTTTCTTTACTCTTTATCTTTGCATTACTTACTTATATGCTTATCTATCATTATCCAACACACACATTAAATAGATTGACATAAGTCAATCTAAATAGTTTAAAACGAAGTTTTAATCGGTAAAACTATTCAACCCCCTTCTAGTTTTCCACATCTTCTTCCCAGTATGAGATTCTCCTAACTGCTTCCTACCCTTCAATGTCTTTCAGTCACTGCCTGACCATCCAAGGTATATACGCAATTAGCCTTCCTTGTTCCTGATAAAACCACCAGTGAGCCCTTTATGACCTTGATCTTTCCCGACTGCATCTTCATGGTAAAGAAAACTTTTTTAAGAGTGCCCGGCGATATCAAGTGTCACCTTAATTCAGAAACATACCTGATGTTTTCCAACAGGAACTTGACCCATCCCTTATCTGTACTCGAACTTTTACAGTCCCCCGTATACGACATTCTCTGCCATAACCCAGCATTACATTACCACCGTCATACTTCTCAAAATCAAGCAAGTAATCTCTCCTGTATGCCATGTGATATGAGCCCCCTGAATCCATGATCCAATCTAATAACCTTTCAACACTCATAGCCATTATAACATCAGCACTGTCATACCTATCAGCTCTAGCGGATACCTTATCTTTATTCTTGACAAAACCTTGAGATTTCTTGTGATTATACCTAAGACAATCCTTTTTGCTCACACGATAACCTTGTCGATATATATTAACCTTGCTGATCAATTCTTCTAAACCCAAAGAATCTTGCAAAAACTAACTTGACAACCTCGATGCTTCAGAAACCCGAAACCTCAAGAACACTTATGGATCGACCAACAATAAAAACCCTGTCTAAACCTTGATCTTCAAACCAAAAATCAAGAACCTTGATTATGTTTCTTAGTCGAGAAGCCTGACAAACCCAAACACACCAACAACCTGTCAATTTTCTAAACCAAAAATCAACAAACCCTTAAGCTTTCTTAAACCCGGGTAGATAATCCTCGACAACTCAGAAACTTAAGAAACCTTTTTTTGCCAGACCTGGTAGCCCACACATAAAAAAAAACCTTTTCCTCTTTCTAGAAAAACGAACACCAAAAGACCCTGTTGAAGCCTCTCCTTGTCGCAAGTATCTGGACAAAAAACCGAAGCTTCAAGTCCCTTTTCTGTCAACTAACCTTTATGTAGAACAAGCAACCTCGACACCTTTGCAGACTTCAAAATCAAAAATCCCAAACACGAACCCCTTGTCTTGACTTCCGTTTTGGATAATCCCCCCAAAATTGAAGCTTAACCTGTTGTTGCAACTTCGATGACCAAGAATACCTTGTTGTTTTGAAACGAAACAGCAAGAAACATGTACACCTACTGTCTTCAATCGATAAACAAGAAACGTTCAGGAAAAATCGACCTAGCTTACACAAGAGACCCGAACACGGCTCTTGATACCAATTGTCGGAGAAACTCAACAAACCAGGAATCTAGAATGCGGAATATATGACCTTGTGATGACGACACATACACAAAATTTATCTCGACTGAAAAGTAAATTCACAAGACACGTAATCTTGTTCCCAAATGATTATACATTAAGAAGAAAGGAAACGAAAATGGAACATAATGCCTAACCCCTCATCTCTATTTATAGAGGATGAGGGGGGGGGAATCCTAATCCTAATATGATCAGAAGGGTCGGCTAACAAAGGAGATGAAAAGACGCAACCGACTTTCCTTTGAACTTGAGCAATATGTCAAAGACATCCTTATATCGGTTCATTCATGCATTCGAATTTGACTAAATATAACTAAACTATCACTTTACCTCCTAAACTATTTTTAAATATCAATAATAATATCTATCAAACATAATATTATAATATGGTATCACATTATTAATCACAAAATTTGTGAGCTTGAATTTCTTTTCATATATGGACATATTGCTTTTTCAAATGTACAAAACTTTGAAGTTATAAATTGTTAAATGATTTATAGCTAGTCCAAGTATGGCAGAAGTATGATTATGCAACGTCAAGATACACAGTCAATGAATCAATAAATGTGTTAACCCGAGTCTCTTGAATGCTCTTCTAAAAACAAACACTACAAAAAAAAGGTTTAATGTACACATTTTTTTCCTCCACACTTCTAAAAGTATGTAAAATTTTATTAATTTTTTAACACTTAATAATGTGTAAAAATTGGTTACATTGATAAGTGTGAAAAAAATTGTAAAACAATAAATTTTTCACACTTATACTTGTGTAAAAAAAATTCACACTTTTAAGTGTGAAGAAATCTAAGAAATGTCCACACTCACAAACAATCTCCACACAAGTGTGGAAAATTTGGGTGTTACAAATAACTTCCATACTTAGAAGTGTAAAGAAATCTTATAATTCTTCACAAATAAAAGTGTGAACTTTTATTTGATATAACTATAAGTGTGGAAAATCTATTGTTTTACAAATTTTGTCACACTTATTAATGTAAATAATTTTTACACATCATTAAGTCTTAATAAACTAATAAAATTTTACACACTTTTAAAAATTATGAACATAAGCTGTGGAGAATCAACTATTTTTTTGTAGTGAAAGATCTCAAAAGCAGATGAAGTGGTACTTTTTATGATTATTAATCGGTAGATGCTCATTCTTGAGATTACACGAGCTAATAATATGATTATATTCAAGTAGTCAATGCAGTAAATTAAAAAAAATGTATAACACTTCAGCTTCCTAAAAGGAATGTCAATGTAAATACAGGTTCTTGCACGTGAATGACTTAATTTATACACCGCGCGTTTTTTTATCAACTCTCCATTTCCAGCAAATCAGACTGTGGAATAAAGATATGACAAAATTGTATGTTCTCCCCCTTTTTCACATTTTGGAAAGAATATATTTGATAGAAAGAGAAAACTTTACAAGTCTTTGTTACCATTTCATGACATACACAAATACATGAACTGTATGTTATTTCATTTTTGGCCTTTCCATTCAAGCGTATGAAACATCCCCTTCGTGTCCCAAACTCCAATGATCAACTACAACAAGGCAGATGTGGTCGAGATCTGTAGCATTTCTTAGTTGGGTGAGAATTCATGTAGTATCTGTTTATATTGATTTTTAGAGCATACATAAAAACCATTGTAACAAACTACAACTCATTGTAACATATTTAATGTACAATCCCCCATTTATAATTCAATTAAACTTTCGACTAATCTTTTCTTATCCTATGATTGTCTAAGTTAGTTGTTAACCTTTTAACAATTCTTAAGTGAGTCCTAGAGGTTCATATCAATCGGTATCAGAGTTGCTTTTTTGGCAGCTCAAATCATTTTTATGACGAGTCAGTTATTTTTTCGCCGAGTTCATTATTTTCAGTTAGATTCTTGGTCAATTCTTGTTAAATTTTTGTTATGAAACGGTTATGTTAGTCAAGATTCTTTGTTGAGTTATGAATCTGGTTGAATTACAATGCCTCCTTCAACAATAAATACTTCAAGTAACAATAATTGATATGTTGTATAAGGGTGTTTGGTTATGTTATAGTGACGCATGCCGCTGTCTGCTTGTTTTGCTATTATGGAAAAGGGTGAGGTCACATTTTTTGCTGGATGAGTTGTATAGGGGTGTTTAGTTGTGTATAGTGATGTAGTCTACAGGACACCTGTTTGGTTGGAAATAATAGTGAGGTGTATGGTCTGCCGTTGTGAGTATTATAGGGGTGTTTGGTTGTGTTATACCGTCAACTGATATTGTTGTTGTGAATGTTTGTATACTTTTTGATTGTGTGATACTATCAAATGATAAAAAAAATTAAAAAAATAAATAAATAAAATTGTTTAAAAAAAAGTGATTTAGTTGCCGTATTTGTGTAATTTATGTTTGTTTATTTGGATTTAGTGTATATGTCGATCAGGACTTCTCAAGAGAATTCGGCTATTATTTGATGAAGTTGACATCTGACATGGTACTAAATAAACAAGTTGGCTTTCTAAATAATATTTGATAAATTTTTATATATATTTTCGTTGGTTCTATTACAAAAAATCATATATTTTGCTAGTTAATGAAATCTCTCTTTTTATTTTCTATAGCTTTCGGCTGATACGCACCATCAAAATCAATATGAGATAGACCAAGTGGCACTTGTGATAGTTACTCCTTTAGTTACATTGCCCGCTCAATAAATGAGGTTTTAGTGATGTGTTTCTCTTTCAAATGGTAGTCGCTTGGTCATGCTATATATTTTGGACGGTTGTATTTCTATTTAGTGATGTTGTGGTTACTTTAATGATGTTGAGTGAATACATCTTATTTCCCCTTTGATTGTTGTGTTTCACGATGTATATATAACATACTAGGCGAGTACCCGTGCCTAGCGGCAAACACTTAACGATATGCAATATTGTGGTAAGTGTTTCGTATAACGTTTAAAATAGAACGTGAAAAGATCAAAATGTAATTACAAACGGTTGTAACATATGATAATTCAACTCTAGCAAAAATTCTTAACATGTATCAAACGACATATAAAAATATTTAATGAAACTTAAAATACAACATTACATCAATTATGAAATATTAACTAACAACACACGTTACTCGTCGCGTAAAACTTCTTGATACACGACATTTGAGGTGTAGACTCCTCCTTGACCGAACTCTTTAACCTAAGTAGATTGTAACATTGTCTAGAGTATTTATAAATATATATTTTCCTGGTATTTATAGATATATATATTTTCCTAATAAACCACGCTTACTATCAAATGATAAGTTTCCAGTATTTCAAAATACAAATACATCATTGGCATAAGTCTCAAATAATTCCTTTATTTGTACATGATTCGTTTAATTACAGTTTCATCTCCTTTTTTTTTATTCTCAAATAAGGCGTAGTCCATTATTTCTTGTTGGCAAGGGCTTCTGCCCTTTTCTTTATTCCAACTACATCTTTTGTTTCAAAGGGGAGGATTTTTTGATCCAGAAAAGAAATATCAAACTTTGAAATAAAAGATTCCTTATGCATGACAAATAAAGCTTATGCATGCATATGCGAATTTTTAATGTAAATGTTGTTGCTTGTTGTACATATCTCACGCAACTAAAAAAAATAAAAAAAGGAAACCATAAGAGTACGTAGTATCATGGCAAACATAAGCAAGATATGAAATGGGTCAGTGGAGTCATACATACACCATTTAACACAAGAGTAATTCATTAATTCATTTTATAGGAAAAGAAACAAAGGAAACCAAGACATAGTTTGTAAACAGTGTAAAACAAGTTGTTTTAACGAAAGGCATAAAATGCAAATTCTATTCTTCATCGATCTCATTTTCATCAAATAACCAATAAATTCTTTTCAGACCAACCACGAATACTTGACTACATAGCGGTTGGTGTTGGAAGTGGTTCTTCTTCATCATGTTCGTCATCACTTGACTCGCAAAGGATTAGGATGTGGGCGGGGTTAGGATTGGGAAGAAGGCGTAAAAAAACAATTAAAGATAAATGAAAGATTAGAACCAACCTAAAATGAAAGATTAGAAGTTCAAAAACATACTTGAATGAAAGATTAGTTGTGCGTTTATCATTAAAAAAACAAATGAAATGTTAGAACCAACCTCAAAGTCATCATCAACATTCTTTTGATTTGTGATTTCCATTTCTTCTTCTTGATGTCGAAATCTTGTCGAACTACCTTTGTGTGTGTTTATACTATCTGTTGTTTATATAGGCAAGAAACACCCTTTCATTGCCATATTTAATTTCGAAATTTGAACATATCTGAATTCATTTTCCGCCTAGCATTGATGTGGTTTACCATGCAATATTGAAACTCTTTTATGTTTATATATGGTATGACGATGTGTGGCTTACTATGTACATTAAAACTATTTTATGTACATTCAATACTTTCCTTGAAATCAAGTTTGAAAATTATGAATAATGTAGCAAATTTGAAAATTAAAAATACATTGAAATCAAGTTTTAATACTTACCATGCAAAGTCACAATGCAAATAATACATTGAAATGAATTTATTCTTGCAAAATACGAATGGGATAAAGAATGGGTTGGCATCCATGCAAAACTTTCCATATATTTGATATTGCTGGCGTTAATTCATATATTCCATATTCCACTATTCCACAATTCAGAGTTGACTAATTGACCATTTCACATATTTCATTTTTTCCACTTTCCACTTTTCCAACATTGACCATGTTGACCATTTTTCCTTTTAATGTAGTATAGATATGTAGGGCAGTGTAGCACCGACGGTTGTATTTCTATTTAGTGATGTTGTGGTTACTTTAATGATGTTGAGTGAATGCATCTTATTTCCCCTTTGATTGTTGTGTTTCACGATGTATATATAACATATATGTAGGGCGGTGTAGCAAAGCGGGAGCGACAAAGGGATACGGAAGCGATCGGGGAGCGGAAGCGGCAAAATCAAAAATTCAAGATACGGGAACGGCATAGATACGGCAATAAAAAAATTAAAAATACATTAAAGAAAATCCAAAATAGATATATGTTGATGTAAACTTTACAAGTATTAAACAACTATAAAAGTAATAAAACACTACAATATAAGCCATTCAAAGATAAAATATAAGCATTTTTACAATAAATACACATCAAAATAAAAGAGAACAACTTATAAATACACATCAAATAAATTTATATAAAATACACTAGTTAGTAAAGTAAACAATAGATACTCTACAATATTGACATGTACTAATAAGCAAATAACAAACGTTACATTTTCCTAGTAACATACTTAGTTAACATTTATATAAACTTCACATAACAATAATGACTAAATATGTGGTAGTTTGTAAAGAATCGAAATTTTATAATTGAAAATTTATTTACTAAACTTTTATTTTATAAGATGACTTTTACTTCTATTGATGTCACATGTCCTAGTCCATGTAGAATCCTACACAATATTACAAAATAATAAAAGGTTGCTTTAGTTTACGTTTTCTCTCTCCAACATCATTGGGTATCACGTCTTCTTCTTCTGCTGCCATCTTCCACCATTACAAAAAAAAGTTCAGATCTAGTTTTTCTCCATATTTTTCTTTTCATGTCAATATAACATGAATCTAAAATCGAAGCAGTAAGGATACTTCATACGAAGCGTTTGCAGTTTGAAACGGCTTGGAAGCGTTTGGTGGCGTTTCTAGAGTATCCGTTCCCACCACGTTCCCAAACGGGAACGCCGGCCTAAATGGCGTTTCGGTGCTTCACTGATGTAGGGTTTGTTAAATGCCATCTTGGTTTGTTGCATATGGTATTCTTCGAGTATTGTTGGATGTTGTGGTAACGAAGATATATGCAGAAGATCATAAAAAAGGAAATTCATATAACAAAATTATATTTTTTTTTAATTAATAAAGGTATTTGTTATGGTTTTTTTAAACCATACCCAAAAGTTTTATATTGATTATTTATGGGGATATTTGAGTGCGGCTATATAGTAAACCGTATCAAATAATCATTTTAATCAGTTCAAATCTTACCAAAGATCATTTCATTTTTAAATCACGGTATTATTTAGTACGATTCAAGAACTGTACCAAAAGCCTTTTAAGACCGTACCTAAAACCATTTTGTTTAGTAGTGAGATAAAATTCCACAAGTTTTAATTACAAGCGACTAAAACCTAATTACATGTGATTTAGATTGTATTAAATTTTGGGTGATGTCTCCTGACACAATAATTACGATAAATATGATAGAATCAAGTGAATTTATTAATCGATTATCAATGGCTAAACTTGTAATGTTGTTTCTAAACTTTATACATGAACATGTCATGTTTACAGACAAATCACTAGAACATAATAGTTCATTTTTATTGAAGAGTAAAAGAGTGATATTTTACTAAAAAGACAAATGATTTTGGCAAAAGAGAGTCATAATATAATAGTAATAGTAATATGAGGAATTTTCAAATCTTTACTTTTATTTTGGTCTAGGAAGGAAAATCATCACCATCCATCTAGTTTGATCTAATGGTGGGATAAACCTAAATTTAATATAAGCACAAGTCAGTATTTTTTCTCCTTTTCTTTGTCTTTTTGTCTTTCTTATTTATAAGTAACATTTTTTTTTTTTTCTTTTTCGTTTTTTTAGAATTCACGTTTTATTTTAAATTCATGTTTTTTTTTTTTTTTTTTTTTTTTTTAAGTTCACGTTTTTATTATTATTTTTAATTTTAAATTAACGTTTATTTTATTCAAGTTTTTTCGTTTCATCGTTTTCATACGTATTCATACGTTTCGTTCGTTTTATCGTTTCGTCCGTGTTCATATGTTTTCGTCATTTTTTTACGCCGTCGATTTCAAACGTTTTCGTCATTTTCATCCGTTTCGATGCGTTTACATCCGTTCGCGGCGTTTTCATCCGTTTAAATGCGTTTCATACGTTTATATCGTTTCGTCTGTTTTAGGCGTTTTGTCCATTTCATACGTTTTAATATCATTTTCTTCGTTTTCGTCCGTTTTCATACGTTTTCGTCTGTTTTCTTCGTTTCGTTTGTTTTCATCGTTTTGTCCATTTCTTACGTTTCGTTCGTTTCATACGTTTTCGTCCGTTTTCTTTCATATGTGATATCACAGGTGTTTGAGCTTACTCACTTTGTTTATAAACATGTGTGCTTTCTTCAACCATAACTTCTTTAGTTTGCTGATTCAACCATAGATATTTTTAAATTCCGCTATAAAACCTATCGAAACATGCACAATGTATCCATTAAATAGAAAAATCCACCACAAGTCTAACAAAAGTTTCATAACATCTCTTGTTTTCAGTTAAACACCTTTTCTAATATTTCATATTATCATAAAACACAAAAATCTTCCTAAATATTTTCAAAAACACAAATAAGAAAAATGAACAGAATCATCACAGTAATATAATAAGTGATGTTTATTATCATTTCTTTCATATATATACTTGGTAAAATACTAAATTCTTATCACATTTGGTATGAATTTAATATTTCACATTCTTAGTTGAGTATCACAACATATAACACATATATGATGAAGAGTGTAATACTCTTCATCTTTCTTACAGTGTTATATCACAAGAGATAAATAAGTGTCACTTAAAAATATCAAAATGAATAAAAAGGAAGCAAACTATGAAAATAGAGACTTGACATATTCTCAAAATCAAACAAGTGTTACATTAAATTAGCAGTTTTTTTAACAAAATAAGAATTCACCTAAAGAGACTTTAACCCATTTATTTCTACTAAGAGTATAATATCACAAGTGACGAGATAACATTGGTTGCATTAAAAAATATGCGCTTGTCAATTGCGATGAAAGGCACAAAACTATCTTGTGTTGAAAATTATAAAATATTAGAAAACACATAGGTGATAATATATAAAAATATACGAAGCAATGAAATATCTTAGGTGATATTAAAGGTTAAAAACATACTTGTTTGTTTATGAAATATCACAAGTGTTATTAGACATTAACTTTTTATAATAAAATATCACAATTGATATTAGACATGTAATATAATAAAGTTTAATAATAAGCATGAAAACATATGAAAAAAAGCAGACGAAAACGTATGAAACGGACAAAAGCGTATAAAAATGAATGAAAAGCGTATAAAACGTATGAAAGCGGAAAAAAGCGTCGAAAGCGAAGCAGCGTTTAAAAGCGGATGAAAATGGACGGCGTCGAAAGCGGACGGCGTCGAAAACATATCTGGCGTCTAAAATTGACGAAACGTAAAAAATGGACGGCGTATATAACCTATGAAAACCGTGAAAGCGTGAAAGCGGACAAAAAGTAAGAAAAGCGAGCGGCGTAAGAAAGCAGGCGAAAATGTATGAAAGCGGACAAAAGCGTGAAAGCGGATGAAAGCGAGCGAAAACATAGGAAAGCGGATGATAATGTAAGAAAGCGGTAAACGAGCGGCGTATGAAAGCGGACAAAAGCGTGAAAGCGGACGAAACGTGAAAGCGGATGAAAGCGTGAAAGCGGACAAAACATAAGAAAGAGAAGAAAGGTAAGAAAGCGAGGCAGCGTGTGAAAGCGAGCAGCGTAAGAAAGCAGACAAAAGCGTGTGAAAGCGGACGAAAATGTAAGAAAGCAGACAAGAGCGCGTATGAAAGCGGACGGCGTAAGAAAGCGGATATAAGCGGACGGCGTATGAAAGCGTAAGAAAGCGGACGGCGTATGTAAGCGGATGAAAGCGTATGAAAGCGGACGGCGTGAAAGCGGACGAAACGTATGTAAGCGGACGGCGTGAAAGCGGACAAAAGCGTAACAAATAGGGAAAGCGTAAGAAAGCAGGAAGCGTGTGAAAGCGTAAGAAAAGCGACGAAAGCGTAAGGAAGCGGACGAAGCGTGTGAAAGCGGATGACGTAAGAAAGCGGACGAAACGTGAAAGCGAAACGACGTATAAAAGCGGAAAAAGCGGAAAAACGTATGAAAGCGGCGGAAAAAAACAAAAAAACAAAAAAAGCGTGAAATTAAAAAAAATGGTTAAAAAATACAAATAATGAGAAAATAAATATGAAAGATAAAAGACAAGAAAAGACGAAAAAAACATGACTTAGGTTTAGACATATTAAATTTTAGGTTAATCACCACCATTAGATCAAACTAGATGGAATGTGGAGATTTATCCCTTAGTATGCAAGAATTTTTGAGTATGCAAAATAAAGTGCCTCTAACAAAATATATTACGTAGATGTGTAATTTTGAAAAATTACGTTGCGTACCTTTAGCTTTCACCCTATTAGAAAATCTTTGAGTTAATAATTTCCCATAAAAGCGTCCTAAAAACCAAATGTTTAATGCTATGATTATGAGAAATATGTTGCCTGTAGTGTATATAAAAGCAACGCTCATAGTATAAACTTCCATATTTCAATCTATTATTTGCTTCTTTTAGCGAAAACAAAGTTGCAATGACTAGAAAGAAAGTGAAGCTTGCTTTCATAACAAACGACTCAGCAAGGAAAGCAACCTTCAAGAAAAGGAAGAAGGGCTTGATGAAGAAGGTGAATGATGCCACTGTTGGGATTTTAGATCTAGTTAACCAGTAACCTCTACGAGTACGCAGCGGATAATGGATCTAGTTAATACAATTATGTTAACACGTAATTAATAAACACATAATTTAATACAATATTAAATAATTAAAAGGGAATAAAGAAAGCTAACCTTGGCAATTGAACTCTAGTAACGGAACAAGAAACCCTACGAAACCTTAAGTGTCTAAAATAAACACCTCGAAGAGTATCACACACAAACCCGATTCACGTATACGTTCGATATAGCTAGTCGAGAACGTAATAAATAATAAACCAATCAATCACTTTTGACACCTTGAATATGTCACGTACAAAAACCCAAAGAAAACAGCTTCTTTTCCTGTACGAGAACCCCAAAGGAAAAAAACAAGCCTAAGCAGCTTGTCTATCGCACCCGATATCGGATATAACTTATCCGATGTCCAACTGCTTGTTACCCGAGAACAAAACCACGACCAGAAAACTTCTGGATTGTTGCTGCTGCTGTGTCGACGATGAGACAGGAACAAACACCTCTAATAATCAAGCACTTGAATCAATCAAGCTTAGAGTTATTCAAAACCAAACACACTCTTAATCGACCTTGATAACAAGTCGATCAAGAAAAAGCAGGAAAGAAAATCGTTCTGTAGTTTTAGGGATATTAAGGATAGTGTATAGCGTATGTTTTTGCAAGGCCAGAAGTTTGTTTATATAATACCACAAACCGACTCCTACATGAAGTATAATTACTTGCATGACAAGCTCAAGCCCAAGCAACCCATACACCCTTAATCCCATTCGTTTTCCAAGCAATCAAGGCCCAAGGCATGCTAAATTAAACCGACCCAAGTCCAGAATTATGTACATGGTTCGTTTAATGAAAACGGGTCAAGTTCCATAAACGGGTATAGATTATATATTCAAGTATAGATTTACGTTCAACACGTATACTCGTGTTTATCGCGTGTGCCCCCATCGGCTCATACACGATTAGTCGTTTTGTCGTGTTTTAATACTCCCACAAACCAACATTGAGCACCTTATGTGGCATAGATGCATGTGCTATAATATATAGCCCGTATGAAGCTCAACCTGAGGTGTGGCCCAGCAATATTGGTGTTCAACGCGTGCTCGCTCAGTTCAAGAGGATGCCCGAGATGGAGCAAAGCAAGAAGATGGTGAATCAGGAGAGTTTCATCAGGCAAAGAATCACTAAGGCGAATGAGCAGCTAAAGAAGCAGATCAAGGAGAACCGCGAGAAGGAGATGATTGAGGTCATGTACCAGTGCTTGACTGGAAAAGGTTCCATTACAAACTTGATCCTTCCTGATTTAAATGATCTGGGTGGGCTGGTTGACCAAACCTTGAAAGACATCAACCGGAGGATTGAGTCCCTTAAGAAAACGGTCCCTGGTAAGGCTGTAGCTGCACCTCCACCACCATCACTACCATCTCGACCACAAGCCACTGTTGGTGCTAACAATTTGTCATCTAATAATGACATGATGGCAAGAGGACTAGTGATGCATGGATTGGAGAAAAGACATGTGGTTCATAGTTCGAGTGCTATGGATGGGATGCAAAGAACTCAATGGTTTACAGATTGGATGACCAATCCATCTGACCATAATCTTGGTCTTGGCCCAGGGTACGAGATGACTCCATTTGTTGATAGCGGCAATCAGATTTGCCCACATCCATATTTTCCGTGAAAGCAATTTTATCTTTGTTGGATGCAAACTGTTATACCTCCTTCTGGACTTTTCCAATTCCTTTTTTTAATATCTTTGTTTTAATTTTTTGTTTGTTACTTGTTGATCTTGATCTGGGATTGCGCTTTGTTACATTATTGGCTTGAAAGATTAATCGTTAAAATTTATTAAGTAACATATATGCCGTTGAATATTTGTTCAGATTATATGATTTATTCCCATGTCGTTGGTAACTTTTCTCGGTTGTATGTCTAAAGAAAGAAATCAACTGCATAATGCCAGAAAATGAGATCAAAATAATATTGTGAAATCTCTTTAGAAGGAAATGTTAATAATCAGAGATTTAAATTTGTTTCATCGAAATCGTTTTATAAGGTTAGATTTTAAATAGGATATCTTCAGGATTTTGATAATTACTACTGATAATTCTGTATTAAATAGCCTCTGTTAAGTTGTTACTTACTCCATAATATGTCGATATTTTGAGCTTCTGGACATTTCCATGCAATAGTGCATTTTTTCTTATTGTCCTCCTACGTAGATTCCCTCTAGCCATGGTAAAGAGCAAAGGCTGACGCTTGAGGTTCTATAATGTGTATCTCCTATCCATCAGCATCTGAATATTACAGCCGAAACAATTTTCTTCTAAAGGCAAGAGTAAATAAATTACTGAAGAAAGAAAAGTAGGGCAATCTAGTGATAAGCTAGAAGCAAAATACAACGAGGCACCGATTACTCAAGAATCATACAAAAATTAAACGGGTCAAGAATCCAGTCTGGCTACAGCGACCTAACTTTGTTACAATGGGTACCTATTCAATAGCTGAACAATACCGTAAACTACTTAGCTAGTCCTTTGGCCATATGGGTGTACGTTCATTTGATCTTGCTGTATAGATATATCACATTTATACTGTTCTTGCTAATTTAATGTTTGTGATTGGGTGTGTAGTTTCAATATTTTGTTTAAACGTTTGAAGATATAGCTAGTAAACAAAGTAATATTTCGGTCCTTGATTCATCGATCTCTTTGGTTTTAAAGTTTTCCTCATGTGGAACACATTAATCAACTGCTCAAACAAGTAAAGATAAGCCAATGGAAGAATGATTAAGAATGAAACAGAAGTTGATTAAACTTAAACTTTTTGAACACCCTAAAGACGCAAACCTGATCACGGTAATCCAATCTCACTTGTAACATTTTTAATGCTAGCTCGTTGCTCGACATAAGCGTTAATATAATTGTTGTCCCAAAAGAAACAAATAAGCCTTTGTAATGCTAATAATTGGTCAATAAAAATACGTATCTGATTGGTGATTTTTTATAGCATGATTGGCAGGTCACTAAACTTGAGAACCATACTGTCAGAAAACTTGTGCCGAAATAGCTCTAGTGATGGATTAATTTGTTAATAAATTTTTTCTCTGCGTGTCACTGGAGGTCCGGAGCTCTTTAGGATCACGATGTGATATATGACTCTGTCACTGTGAGAGTCATCAATACTAGGGTGTTTGAAAAGCTTGAAACACAATTTAGTGACTCGAATGTTCTTTTTTTTTTTTTTTTTTTTTTGACTCGGGTGTTCATATCCTACTGACAGAGTGTTTCTGTAAGAATAGGTCAAAGAGTTCAGTGTTTGATTATCTCAATCAGTGAGTGGTGTTCTAATGATTTTGAAGACATAAAAATTTGATAAGTCATTAGAAAAACTAACCGGATCAATAAAAACTAGCGTATCAGCTCAGTGTCCTAGAAATTTCAAAAACTACGGGAATTCATCTAGCCTTTACTCTGATAAAGTTGTACACTACTAGATTCCGAAATAATGGCCAGATTATGTTTTGTAGCTATTGATGCATATGTTTGCAAAGCAAATGAGTCCACCACAGTGTCTCTTCACTTGTGCAGTCCAAAAGGAAAATCCAAGTAGCATAATTTAAAAAAAGCATCAATCCAAACAGCATGTATACTACGTTATTACTACGTAGTTAATAGCAAATCAATATACCCAAACCAGAACAAATTATCTTCCACGAACTACCAAAGAAATATTTTGATATTGCATGCTTGGAGGAAACCATATAATTTCATTCTATATAAACCCAAACGATGGATTTATGCTTCACACCAACTCATTAATTTCCCTCATTTCTTATACATACAAACACAATGGCATCAACAAACCGAACGATCCTGACTTGTTATTTGGTTTTACTCTTCTTCTCAACTATTCTGCTTTCAAGTACTGCATCCCGGGTGCTCCCTGAAACTTCAAACCTAGAGAGCCATGAGCAATGGATGGCTCATTATGGACGCGTATATAAGGATGCTTATGAGAAGGAACAACGTTCTAAAATTTTCCAAGAGAATGTCAAGTACATAGAGTCATTCAACAATGCCATGAACAAAGGTTACAAACTAGCGGTTAATGAGTTTTCAGACCTTACAAACGAAGAGTTCAGAACGACAAGGAACCGATACATGGCACATGAATGCTCCCCAGCGACCTCTGCTTTCAGGTATGAAAATGTTACAGCAGTTCCATCATCAATGGATTGGAGAACGAAAGGTGCGGTTACACCTATTAAAGACCAAGGCCAATGTGGTAAGCATTAATTACTGTGAAATAATCACAAATAAAACAAAGTAAATTACTAACTAATGTAAAGAGTAAATTTCATGATATGTAGGATGCTGTTGGGCATTTTCGGCTGTGGCAGCTATGGAAGGTATAACCCAGCTGAAAACAGGTAAATTAGTCTCGTTATCTGAACAAGAGCTTGTGGACTGTGACACTAGTGGTATAGACCAAGGGTGTGAGGGTGGTCTTATGGACAACGCCTTTGAATTCATCGTAAGCAATAAAGGTCTCACTACAGAGAGCAATTATCCATACAAAGGAGTTGATGGCACCTGCAACAGCAACGAGGAATCTAACCATGCTGCAACCATTACGGGTCATGAAGATGTTCCGGCTAATAGCGAAAGTGCACTGTTGAAAGCTGTAGCTAGTCAGCCCGTCTCTGTTGCCATTGATGCAAGTGGGTCTGACTTCCAGTTCTACTCTAGCGGTGTGTTTACAGGACAATGTGGGACAGAACTTGACCATGGTGTTACTGCAGTTGGTTATGGAACGAGTGATGATGGGACTAAGTATTGGCTCGTGAAGAACTCATGGGGAACAAGTTGGGGTCAAGAGGGATACATAATGATGGAAAGAGATATCGATGCCAAAGAAGGCATTTGTGGCATTGCCATGCAGGCTTCCTACCCTACAGCATAATTTTAGGAAGATTAAAAGTAACTATTGTACATTATATGTGCGTCTGGTTATGTTAATAAAAGGAAACTAGTATAGTAAATTATGATATGTATTTAAAAAGTAAAAGGACAGTATAAATTATGATAGTAAATTATCATATTGTATATGGAACCTTTTGTGACCTAGGTTGTATTTTCATATTGCCACATGCTTCTTTGGGTGTGTCAAATGTCAGATGTATGCTAGAATCTTTTGTGTATAATTCGGTGAGAATAATACTTACAACTAGATAAAGTAAATGGCTAACAAGGGTAAAAGTAAAATGAGTAGATGATATGCAATATTAAGAAACACAGCCAATAAGCCTAGACGGCTAGACCCATTCTATTAAAAGAAAAGAAGTAAATTGCAGCTGAAGCGGTGCTGTTTTGTTTAGTACCTGTCACTCTATGCTCATTCGTAATGTTGAGTAACTGATATGGTTGAAATGAAGAAATGAATATCCACCTGAGAAGAATTTTTCCACTCAAAATTCCTACATTTAAACTCGACAAAATATAAGGTAAATGAATGCCCATATGGTGTCCCTACATCCTACCTGCCACATCAGCTATTCATTATACTTCCATTCCCTGCATCGCCCATGTACTTAATCCCTACTAATCTACTTAATCCCTTCCATACCATACGAAAACATCAAAATGCATATGAAAACATTCGTAAAACACATAAAATAAGATATTAACAAACACGCAGAGTGGCAGACCTAATCGAAATGTATGCAATCATGCATGTCGGCAGTTGGAACATCTATAATCCATGCAATAAAAGAAAAAAAAAATGGCTACAAAAAATATTTATCCGTCCATATTAAATGTCAGTGTTTGAATTTTAAGTCTTTCTTTTCTGTTTTGACCTTAAATATTTTTTCATGTTATATAATATTAGATAAAAATAATACGTGGTGGAAATCATTTAAAATTCGATCTATTCATATATTTTCGTGAATATTATATACACAATTAAAAATATTTATGGTCAAAGTTAAAAATAAAAACTTTAAAAATTCAAACCGGACATTTAATATGGGACGGAGGGAGTAATATGTTTTCTATGGACCCTTAGGAAACTTTTCAAATCTAGGACAACTAAACTCCAATAGAGCAGCCAAATATATGTTTCGAAAGGTTGTTACGTAGCCTTTCGGCTTATACGTTCCAAAAACAAACGAATAGACAACAGTTTGACTCTTCAGCACTAGAGTCCAACAGGAAAATCCAATTACCTTACACTGATAAACCATCAATCTAAACAGCATATGCAGTACGCTATCAGCTCATATTGATTATATCACGATCAGAATATCTTTCACTACAAAAAAATGTAACATTTGGCACTACATTCTCGTGCCAAAAATGCAAAGGACAACCCAAAGAAAAAAAGGACGACATACGTGCGCTTTTTAATAATCTAATCTGTTGACCCAAAAAAATTTGGCACGACAATACCCTTTATATTTTGGCACGACAAAAGAGTGGGGCCCAAATGCAATTCAACCTGAAAATATTATTTGGCACGACACAGTTTTGCAAAATGGTATGACAATGTTGTACAATTTTTTATTTTATTCTTTTTTACCTTTTTAAAATAACGATAAAACGTTAATTTAAATACAGAAAGGCACGACATTGTCGTGCCAAATTGTAACTACACGTGGCACTAGATACAAAACACGTGGCCTTGTGTTGCAGAATGGCACGACATGTGTTATGTATATTAGGGACGACAATGTCGTCCCTAATTTTTCTGGGTGGGCAAAAAAAATGCAGCAAATGCAGTTTTTTCAGATTTTTTCCGGAAAAAATCTACCAAAACAAATACAACTTGTAATCAATCACAATCCACAATTCCAATTCGACAATATGATACAATACCAAATTACTAAACGGATCGAATAACATTCCACAATTTCACGATACCATTCAACAAATACGATACAAAGTAAACTACTCTTAAACTATACAAGGCGCAAATTTCCTAAATAACATGTCTCAAACTAACAAGTCACTAGCTTATAAAGCTAACATGTCCAAAAGTTATAAAGTTAACATAAATCCACGATAACATTCGATAAATACAATACTATTCCATAATATTAATAAGTCTAAAATTCACAAACTAACTTCCGCCTACTCCTCAAAGAACTACTGCCGAATCGCCGCCCGACTCGTCACCCGACTAAATCGCCCGCCTCATTATTATCCTCACTATTATCATCATTATTATTCAAATCATTATTATCAACATGATCATTTTGGCCCAAATGAGGATTATTTTGTGAGTTGTACCGGTTAGGGTCTGGTGGCGGCATTGCATAGTTCGAACTAGTACCCGGGCACGTGATAGAGTTGGGAAAGGTGAGGCGATAACAACCGGCAAATGCATTATTGGGGTAAAAAATGGGAGCTTGGAAACCATAAGGGCCGGGAATGGGACCTTGGAAACCAAGGACCTTGGAAACAAATAATAACAAAAAGGCACGACATTGTCGTGCCTTTTTGCGTCGTGCCAAAACATGACTGTTGACTGCTACTTTTGTTGAAAACGTGTGGGTCCTACTTGCAATTTGGGACTACAAAGTCGACCCAAATATTTTCTTTGTCCCCAACCTCTGATTTTGGTGTAGTGTTTTCTTCCACAAACTTAGAGAGAATTATTTAACTTTGCATACAGGGACGAAACCATTTCATTATAAATAAACCCTAACCTCTGGTTAGACATCATTCCAACTCAATCATTTCCTTTGTTTCTTACACCTAGAAGCACAATGTCATCCGCAAACCACACTAACCTAACTTGTTTGGTTTTACTCTTCTTCTCTGCTAGTCTGCTATCACATGCTACTTCTCGGTTTCTCACGGGTTTCGAGCTACGAAAGCCATGAGCATTGGATGGCTCGTTCAGGCGTGTATACAAGGATGCTAATGAGAAGGAACAACGCTCAAAGATTTTCAAGAGAATGTCCGTATATAGAGTCATTCAACAATACCATGAACAAAAGTTACAAACTAGCGGTCAATGAGTTTGCGGACCTTACAAGCGAAGAGTTCGAGAACCACAAGGAACGGTTCATGGCACATGAATGCTCTTTATCAACCTCCGCTTTCGGTATGAAAATGTTCTGAAGTTCCATCATCCATGGATTGGAGAAAGAAAGGTCGATGACACCGGTTAAAGACCAAGGCCAATGTGGTAAGCCTCAAGTATTTCGAATTTCACAAATCAAACCTAGTCAAACACTCAAAGTATTTAATAGGATAACAATATTTCATGATTATATGTAGGGTGTTCTTTGGGCCTTTTCATTTTGTGGCGACTATGGAGGAATAACTCAACTCAAAGCAGGTAAACTAATATCTTTATCGAACAAGAGCTAGTGGTGTGACACAAGTGGTGTAGATCGGGGATGTGAGGGTGGTCTTATGGACAACGCCTTTGACTTTATCGTAAGCAATAAAGGGCTCACTCTGAGAGAGCAATTATCCGTACAAAGGCCCGTGGCACTATGTGATGAGAAATCTAACCATCTTGCAACCATTACGGGTCATGAAGATGTTCCCGCTAATAGTGAAAGTGCCTTTGTTGAAAGTTGTAGCTAGTCGACTGTCTATGTTGCCATTGATGCAAGTGGTCGACTTCCGTTCTACTCTAGCGGTGTGTTTACGGAGAGTGTGGGGCGGAACTTGACCATGGTGTTCTGCGATTGGTTATGGAGCAGTGATGGCGGGACTAAATCTTGGCTAGTGAAGAACTCATGGGGAACAAGTTGGGGTCAAGAGGGTATATAATGATGGAAAGAGACGTCGATGCCAAAGAAGGCATTTGTGGCATTGCCATGCAGGCTTCCTACCATACAGCATAATTTTAGGAAGAGCAAAACTAGTTATTGTACATTATATGTATTTGTGATTATGTTAATACAAGAAACACGTAAAGTGTTATATTTATATTGAATGTAAATCATTGTATGGCTGCAGTTATCATATAATCTGTTGGTAAATCTGTGACCAAAGAACTTACATACTGAGACTAATAGAATGATAAACCAAAACCGTCCTCTTGTGTTTTTTTACTTTGGCTTTGTATATAAGTTCTAGCTTCATTATTATTGGGTTAATCACCAATCGACCCATATTAACCCATCACAACCCACTACGACCCGGTCAACGAAAGTCAACCATACAAAGTCAGACTTTAAAAGTCAACTGAAGCAGTTATATGACAGTTATAACATAACTGCCATATCCTTGAACCAACACAACGGTTCACATGTACCTTTTGATTTAGTATATATACTATGAACTTTTATGTAAGAAAGATGATGACAAGATTAATATAAACACTTTACAGTTTCATTAATCCCTGTTTTTACTTTGGTATATTTGTGATTAACGTTAAGACCATAGATCCGTTTCAACAGGCCAACAATTGGTATCAGAGCGGTTT
Source organism: Chrysanthemum lavandulifolium (assembly GCA_022545495.1). Classification (NCBI taxonomy): domain Eukaryota; kingdom Viridiplantae; phylum Streptophyta; class Magnoliopsida; order Asterales; family Asteraceae; genus Chrysanthemum; species Chrysanthemum lavandulifolium. The sequence goes on from CM040246.1 coordinate 85,065,599, forward strand.
GGTCTACTAACCAAAATCATCATTTACCATTTACTCGTTATAGTTCCAGAATCAAATCAAGAAAACAGTTTCGAAAAAAAATTTCTGCAAATCAATTCGAACACAAATCCAAGGCGTCATTTTGTGTTTCACACTGTCGCAGCAGAGAACAATCACAACAGTGATTACTCTCGACCCGCATCGAAAACATTCGCAAATTTTTTTTCCTTTATTGAAACCGGTTTTCCTTTTTACCAGTCAATAGGATCGGAAAAACGAAGAAAATGGTTTTACATTTGATTCAATTGAAAACTAAGCGAGTCATCAATTAGGCGAGAATCAAGATTGAATTAGAACAAACACACTGTTCATAAAAGGAATTGAGCGGAAGGATCAATTGAGTCTCAATTGATTCATTTGCATACTCAATCATTAAATTTCTCACGGTTAGAAAACCCCAAATCATCGAAACCCTAGGTTTCAATTGGAGGATTAATAGTGCTCATGAAGAACACCCAACACCGGAGAAGAAGAAGAGGCGGTCAAACACAGACCATAAGCAGCGGTTAACCATCATCAATTGGAGAAGGAGAAGCGGATATCTTCCCAAGAGAGAGACAGAAAGACTTGTCTCAGAAAGAGAAAAGATATACGCGTTTTTTTATCTCTAACTGAAAGAGATAAGAAACAAAAGGATATAAAAGGCGCGTACAACATAAGGGCCACACAAAAGGATTTTATTATTAGGGCATCGGGTTAGACCATCAACCCCTCCAGGTTCCAAAATTTTACAAATACCACCTTTCATTTTTACTTTATATATTACCTTTGATATATATTGTTTTATTTTGATAAGTTTACCTTTAAATTAGTATCTTATCATATTTTGGATAGTATGGTAACCTAGTGACTACACTGCTTAGTATACTGATTAGGAATAATTTGTAAGGAGTAATTAACCTTAGGTTATTCATTTTTTGAATTTATAATCTCCAAGGATAGTTTAAAATTTTAAAACTATACCTAGAAAGTTTTACACCCATTTGAGGAAGATAAAACATTAGAGCTCATTTTAAGAAATAAGAATTTTTTTTTGAAACACACTTTGTGTTAAAATTCTTTTTGGAGATTTATTGTCATTATCATTAAGATATGACGAAAGAAAGTGGTAATAAGGAACCTAGTACTAACACTTCAAATAGTACACCCCAATTTCAATGCCCAATCCTAAAGCCCGCGAATTACTCATTATGGGCAATTCGAATGCAAATCATTCTCGAAGTGAATGGTTTATGGGAAACAATTAAGCCGAGTGATTCGACTCAACCCGATAAGAAGAAAGAAATAACCGCTATTGCTTTCTTTTATCAAGCCTTACCCGAAGAACAATTACTTCAAATAACAAAGCACAAAACCGCGAAGGACATTTGGAATGCTTTGAAAACTAGACACGTTGGCGAAGACAGAGTTCAACAAGCAAGATTGTAAACACTCAAATCCGACTTTGAGATGTTATATATGAAGGAAGACGAAACAATTGACACCTTCACCACAAAACTCACAACACTCGTAAACAAAGCCGCTAGTCTATGACACAAAATAGAAGATGAAACCTTAGTACGGAAATTACTAAATGTTGTACCCGAAAGGTATCTACAAATAGTCGCATCTATAGAACAATATTCCGATCTAAGTGAAATGACAATAGAAGAGGCAATTGGAAGACTTAAGACCTACGAAGAAAGGATTAAGTTCAAGAAAGGAAAACAAGTGGACAATCAAGCAAAACTGATGTTCACACGACATGACAATAGAAACATTTGGAGGGCGTGGGCGTGGAAGATACAAAGGATGGAGAAACCACGATAAAAATAACCACGAGAAGAAGGATGGAGAAAATTCTCACAATCACTTCAACAAACAGAATATTGATCTTAGCAAAGTAAAATGTTACAAATGCAATAAGACTGGTCATTACGTATCTAGGTGTTATGCAAAACCAAACACTAGTATGCAATCTAATCTTGTCGAGGAGGACTTAGAACCTACCTTATTAATGGCAATATTAGAAGACCCACATGTAACAAAACTTGAAGATCAAAAGGTCTCGCTACACGAAGAAGATGTAGGATATAAAGAGGCGAGTGTCGATAGTCAATGGTATTTGAACAGCGGACTAGCAACCATATGGTGGGATAAGAGAACACTTCAAAGAGCTAGATGAGAATGTTAGTGGAAAAGTAAGATTAGGAGATGGATCTCACATAGAGATTAAAGGAAAGGTTCAATTCTATTAGAATGTGATGACGAAGCAAAGAATCATATCTCAAGTCTATTACATTCCCAGCTTAAAAAGCAACCTGTTAATACAAATAAGCCGTAAAAACGTTTATTTATATTTTACGATCTTCTAATGTTTTGTCGATAATAAAAGTAAAATCATATTAACGAAACAAATAAAATACGTAAATGGTTTGAACTAATAGTTTTATAACATATTCACATAAAACACTAAAACAAGTATAAGTGATTTTATGATCTAGATATATATATTTACAACAACTAGTGTTTACATATTGGCTTAACAAGTATAAGTGTTTCTATGATTTAGATATATATGTACAACAACTAGTGTTTACATATTGAGTTAACACATACTTAAGCTAAGTATACTAAAATGGGTAAAAACAAGTATATACTAAAATGGGTAAAAACAAGTATATACTAAATAGATAAAAACTAGCAAATGGTTTTGACCCATAACCCATGGTTTTATATATACCACTTAACCAAGTTCAATGTATCCTAAAGGTACATTGTATCTAGAAAAAAACCATGAATCAACCCATAACCCATGACCCATGACCCATAACCAAAAATACCCATGGGCAAGAGGAGGCGGACCACGGATCCCTAGCTTTGTGCTAGCGGATCCTTGTGGTAGGGATCCGTGGGATCCGTGGAAACGATGGGATTTTTCCTCTATAAATAGTGAGCCGTTTCTTCATTATATTTTACCCTCTCCAACATACTTTCTCCTCGAGTTAAATCTCACTAACCTTAGATCCAAGAGATCTATGTTTGTAGTCTTGTTTTTTGTGTGATCTTTTAGGTTCCTCTTAAAGGCAAGATCACCACCTTTGAAGTCGAGCAAGCTCAAGTCCATGAGTTGCCATGCTTCCTCATCATCAAGGCTATTGAAGTCCTCTTGTTGATGATCTCTTTCTTTCTTCAAAGAAGTGTAGTGTTGAAGACATAAGTGAAAGATGTCTCAAGTGTCAAGACGAAGATATTAGTGAAAGGTATCCATCGTCTATAGGATAAGCACTTGTGGTAGGTGCTTAGAAGTCAAGACAAGAAGCATTAGTGAAAGGTGCTTAGAAGTGAAGACACAAGACATTAGTGAAAGGTGTCTTGTAGATCTAATCAAAGACATTAGTGAAAGGTGTCTTGTAGATCTAATCAAAGGCATTAGTGAAAGGTGCCTTAGATGTACATTCGATATGTTGTGTTTCGATGTACTAGATAGACTAGCATTAGATCCAAGGATATTGATGTCCTTGATGATGTTGTAAAGGAGTAGATCTCCTTTGGGATTAGTCGTTGGTGTAGTGTGGTAGTAGTTCCTCCATTGCAATGGAACTAGGTGCTTAGCCTAGTACCTAATAAAGGGTAGGCGGCGTTGTGAAGGATTAGTTCTCCTAAGGTGTGAAAGAACTCGGTGGTTAGCCTAGCACCGTATAAAGGGTAAGCGACGTTGTGTTAGGTGTGGTTCGCCTTGGTGTGAAAGAACTCGGTATTTAGCTTTGTACCGGAAAAAGGTTAAGCGGCGTTGTGAAGGCTTCTCCGCCATAAGGAGATTGGTGTAGTGTTTACAAACTCTCGAGTAGGTGACTCGGGGGTGGAGTAGGGCAAGGAAGGTGTCCTTGTAGCCGAACCACTATAAATACTAGCGTTGTGGTTTTGTTCTTCTTACTCTTATCTTTTCATTACATATCTTTATATGCTTGTTTATCAATATCCAACACACACAACCAAATAGATTGACATAAGTCGATCTAAATAGTTTAAAAGGAAGTTTTAAATCGGCAAAACTATTCAACCCCCCCTTCTAGTTTTCCACAATTGGCATCAGAGCTTCGTTACCAAGTTTCTTGAAGTATATTGTACTTTAAAAACTTGATACGATCCATAGTTAATTGAAAACTACAAAGAAGGTTTTCATAAAACAAACACCATGTTTTCAAAAACTATATGTTTGGATGTTGAGTTGATAACAACATTTTTTCTTTTCATTTAATTACACTAATCTTCTTTGTGATATTGATTAGTCAAAACTCATACCCACCAAACTTTAGGAGGCGGCTTGGTAACAAGAATACCTTCCTTAAGAAGGTATCTTAAGCATAAAGGAGCAGGAATCGTCTAAGTGACATTTGTCATTTGTAAAGACATTCCTAAGTGCATTCGAGGTATGACTTTCTACTTATATCTAAATGATATTAGCTTAGTATATAAGTGTTATTTGTTAGGAATTTATTTGAGTAGATTTTTGTGTTTACACATGATTTACATGTAGCTTCATTAGGAAGCCTTTTGTTCACATACGTGTTATATTACTCGTATATATAACTTATGCTTTATTTCTTCTTAAATCCAATAATAAAACAAAACACGAATTTCAAAAATTCCCCTATTTATACTCCCACCGTCGACCCTTCTAATCAAACCTTCATTTTTTTCAAATTTTCCAATTTCAAAAATTCCCTCTCATTTAAAAAAAAAAAAAAAAAAAAAAAGCTTTATCTTCCTCCTCATTTCATTTCATCCGAAACCAAGAAGATCCGTCATCAACATGGTTTACATCGCTTTTCGTGCTCATCGCCTAACACTCATCGCACTTGTGTTCCCTATGATGAAGTTCACATACGGAGACATTTACTTTGTGTTGTTGATCTATATTGGGGTTATATACCCAATCCTTTGTATCATCCTAAGTATTGAAATGCAATATTATTAATAATCTAGTTTATCTATATTATTCTTATCATAATGTGTTTATCATTTCTTTTGTTTTATATGTGTTATATTCTTTCGTGATACATTAGAAGTCATGTATGCTGCTAAAAGAAAATGTCGGATAAAACATACTTAGTGGTATAAAAGCGTAAAACCTATGTTTTTATAAAATCATTTCTGTTACTACTGATTCACGGATCCGGAAGATATACTAGCGGATCCCTTTTGTAAAGGAACCGTGGGATCCGTCCTCTTGGAAAGCAGTTTTCATACAAGATTAAAACCACTATCTTTCTAAAGTAATAATCCACTAAATTTGAAACCATGAGTTAGTTAAGTGTTAAATACCATTGTTAATAAAATCTAGTAAAAACGTTAGATTATTATAGGTTTACCATAAACTTCACCTCCTATTAACCCATCACTTCTATAGGTTCAACTATGACGCATGAATACGAGTTTGATTTTTCACTCACTAGCGTCTACACCCCGAACATCTCTCTTGAGCCCAACACACCTGGCAATCATGTCCGTGGGGTTCAATAATCTCGAAAACCGTCACTTCCATGAAGGACGATTGTGAACATCTCTCAACAATTGAAGAAGGTATCAATACCTCCTTCCGAGCCATAGGACTAGAATGTCTTCTTGAAATCAACGAGAAGATATGTCCAAGGTTCATAATGGAATTCTTCCATCAAGTCGAACTCGTTCGTAATGAGGATCGCTCCTATCTCTTTGGTTTTACATCAAAACCAAAGTTCACCCTAACCCTTGGGCATTTTGCTCACATTCTCCGGATTCCCAATCATGGACAAAGTGCCTTCACGAAGATTGGTCTCTTGATTCTCTCTTCAACTTTCGTGAAGAAAATAGTCCATATTGTTCACACATACCTCTCCGAAGATATAAATCGCATTATATGCAAACCTCGACCATATTACTCCAATCCAAACATTATCCATACACGGGATATCCGAGAAGAGTACAAGCTGTTGCTCTCATTCTACGTGAAAATGTTTGGAGTCTTAGAAATCGAGATATTCTTCCCGCTTGTTGTGCTCACATGTTGTCTTGTTTGCTAACACAACAACCATACAATCTCGCCTACTTCTTAGCAAGGCGATTGCAAATCTTCAAGGCTTCAAGAATAAACTCATCCCTTATGGAATGTTCTTGACCGCCTCTATCACAATGTTATGCACTTCCATCCTCAATTTCAAAGTCCGTTATGCGTGCTTGTGAACAAGATGATGGAACCGCTAAACATATCTCTCATGAAGACTTTCTTCATTCTGATTCCACCAATACCCATCAATCACATAATGATCCTCCTAGTGAAGACACTCAAGGAACCTAGAATATTCAAATAGGATCAATTCTTTCTACTCATTATTTATCAATGTAATCCTATCTTTTCATGAAATAAAACATCTTACATTTGATATCCTAGTTTTAGAACTCCTTTAAACAAAACTTGGAATATAATGCATTGTCAAGATCATTGCATACCTTTGGTAAAGGTTACATCTAGCGAGATAGAGCGGATCCCAAATGTTGTACTAAGCGGATCCCTACATCTAGGGAACCGTGGGATCGACAAAGCAGAAAATGCAATTGCAAGCATTATATGTCAAACACACCTTTTGAACACCTTACACTAAGCTAAACATAGTGTCTTAAGATTGATTAAGACTTTATCGGGATAGGTTGACCTTTCCACTCATTCCGACTCACATAGATCACACTCTAAGACTTTGTTAGATCTACCATTTCAATCCATCACTCTTCCGCTCTCAAAATCACACTTCATTTTTACTTGATCCCTCACATCTAGGTTAGAAATCCTTGATTATAACTAAATTGATCTTAAATCAACCTCACCTCAAAATTGATCAAAGTTGATCAAATCCTAGTTTTCCCATCTCAAAACCATTAGGATATTTTCCAAAGCACAATCCTAAGTCACCACCTGATCTCTAGGATCATTTAGCTTCAACTAACACTCTTTTCTTTAGTGTCATCCTTGCTCACTCATTGGTACTCATAAAAGTTCCAAATCCTTCCATAAAAGACAATCATTAGCTACATTACTCACCACCTTCAAGTACTTAAGCACCCCTTCATTTAAGACACTTAGGAAGACTGAAACACTCAAGATATTATAGGTCTTAGATTTTAGAAACATCATTTCCACTCTTTCATAGTTGCTGTTAGCCGGATTCCTAGGATTAGCCTATACGGATCCCTCTGAGAAAGGAACCGTGGGATCCGGATGACAGAATAGGTCAAATCTTGCTAAAACAATCATTTCATCTCATCTTCCTAACTCAAACACTCCATCTCATCTTAAATGAGTTCCTAGATCAGTCCAACCTCTGAAGTTGACTCTTGTGCACATCAATCATCACATTCCAATGAATCCTAGTGGCTTAAGGCTTAAATGCATCTTCCAAATTTCTTGGTTTATAAACCACCTTGTTAGGACCTCCATTGTCATCACTCTCATCCTAACTCTCAGCTTTTACAACCTCTTGAAATCATCACATCATGAGGAAAACCCCAAGTAGCAACTTATCCACCAAAGAACCACCCACGAAAGGGCCCTTGTTATACGAAATCCTTCAACGAAACATCTCGGTCGAGCCAACAAATGATAGGATCCTCCTCTTCCAATCAAACCAATTCCTAAAAGGATAGTACCCACAAAACTACCAATGCCAAACACCACCATACCTCCTAGGCCAAACAATATCATCTCCACTAAACCATCACCATTGGTTCCTAGAGCTATCTCATTTACATCCCCACAATCATCACCACACCTCTACAATTTAGAGGACTTGCCACCTAGGCCGTCTCATCCGCTTCATGACAACATTCTCCTCATTAGGAGGAATAATGATTCAAAATCAAGGTGTTGAGTCAATACTTGCTCGGCATCCTTTTCGCCGTCTCCATCATATAATCCTATTTGGATTATGAGAAATCATCAAAGTCAACCACCCGACCATATGGAAGTTGACACTTCCTTACCACCACCATCATTCTTGGTGAGGCATTCTCAAATGCACCTCCACCAATCCTCCATCGTTTGAAGCTCCATGAGCCGCCTCACTTGATCCTTCGCATCAAGCCATTTTATTTCCTCCACCACCACTACCTAGCCATAACAAAGATTGCTATCATTGTCAACATGTTGAAAGTTTGATACATGAAGTATGAGAAGACCAACGTTTCATGTTCTATCATCTCCTCGAGCGTTTCGACGAGATCAAACCTAAACAAAACTTGAGCTAGAAGATTTTAGTGGTGTCCTAGCATCAGCGTTAGATAACCTAAAATTCCTAGTCATGTATTGTCTATTTTCTTATTTTAGAGTCATGTATATCATAACTCTTGTTTTATTAAATGGAATTACATGCTACTTGTTATTTTTACGAGAATATGTATTCATATCTCATTTATGTGATAACATTACATTATATCATCTTTCTTGATTTTAGTCATCGTGAGACGGATCCCTCGATGTTGCATAGCGGATCCCTACTAGGAGGAACCGTGGGATCCGTGAAGTCCGAGTGCTTTTCTTTATCACATTTGCGAAATTGTGAATTATACTTGTTTTCTAACCCTTGTTTTGCGGTTATTCAATTAACACATAAAGTATTTGACATCCTAAAGCTAGGGGAGCTTGGTGTCAAAACATTACGTTGCATAATTACTTGCAATATTTGATTTAAATTTCATGACTTCCGTTGCAAATATTGCAATCATCTAGGGGAGCACACCGTCACATTAGCGTAATCTTTTGCATAAGTTAGTCGCAAATGCACTAGATTAGAATTAGTTTCTTGGCGCCCTTACTTAGGGTTGGACTCATCAAGGGGAGCAAAGGCGAGATCTATTCCGTTACTTGCTCTTTATTTCTTCTTTTATTTTCTTTCACATGTTTTTCTTAAAAGCGATGTGTTGCTTTTCTTCAAACACTTTTGTTTCGACAAAAGGGGAGAAAAAGTAAAAAAACTAAATTCAACGTTTACAATTTTAGCTTTTCCTTAAAATAATTTTATGTTTTGTCATCAACAAAAGGGAGATTGTTAATACAAATAAGCCGTAAAAATGTTTATTTATATTTCACGATCTTCTAATGTTTTGTCGATAATAAAAGTAAAATCATATTAACGAAACAAATAAAATACGTAAATGGTTTGAACTAATAGTTTTCTAACATATTCACATAAAATACTAAAACAAGTATAAGTGATTTTATGATCTAGATATATATATGTACAACAACTAGTGTTTACATATTGGCTTAACAAGTATAAGTGTTTCTATGATTTAGATATATATGTACAACAACTAGTGTTTACATATTGAGTTAACACATATTTAAGCTAAGTATACTAAAATGGGTAAAAACAAGTATATACTAAAATGGGTAAAACAAGTATATACTAAATAGATAAAAACTAGCAAATGGTTTTGACCCATAACCCATGGTTTTATATATACCACTTAACCAAGTTCAATGTATCCTAAAGGTACATTGTATCTAGAAAAAACCATGGATCAACCCATAACCCATGACCCATGACCCATAACCAAAAATACCCATGGGCAAGAGGCGGACCACGGATCCCTAGCTTTGTGCTAGCGGATCCCTTGTGGTAGGGATCCGTGGGATCCGGGAAGCGATGGGATTTTCCTCTATAAATAGTGAGCCATTTCTTCATTATATTTTACCCTCTCCAACATACTTTCTCCCACAGGTTAAATCTCACTAACCTTAGATCCAAGAGATCTATGTTTGTAGTCTTGTTTTTGTGTGATCTTTTAGGTTCCTCTTAAAGGCAAGATCACCACCTTTGAAGTCGAAAGCTCAAGTCCATGAGTTGCCATGCTTCCTCATCATCAAGGCTATTGAAGTCCTCTTGTTGATGATCTCTTTCTTTCTTCAAAGAAGTGTAGTGTTGAAGACATAAGTGAAAGATGTCTCAAGTGTAAAGGCGAAGATATTAGTGAAAGGTATCCATCGTCTATGGGATAAGCACTTGTGGTAGGTGCTTAGAAGTCAAGACCGGAAGCATTAGTGAAGGTGCTTAGAAGTGAAGACACAAGACATTAGTGAAAGGTGTCTTGTAGATCTAATCAAAGACATTAGTGAAGGTGTCTTGTAGATCTAATCAAAGGCATTAGTGAAAGGTGCCTTAGATGTACATTCGATATGGTGTGTTTGATGTACTAGATAGACTAGCATTAGATCCAAGGATATTGATGTCCTTGATGATGTTGTAAAGGTAGATCTCCTTTGGGATTAGTCGTTGGTGTAGTGTGGTAGTAGTTCCTCCATTGCAATGGAACTAGGTGCTTAGCCTAGTACCTAATAAAGGGTAGGCGACGTTGTGAAGGATTAGTTCTCCTAAGGTGTGAAAGAACTCGGTGGTTAGCCTAGCAAGTATAAAGGGTAGGCGACGTTGTGTTAGGTGTGCTTCGCCTTGGTGTGAAAGAACTCGGTATTTAGCTTTGTCTGGGAAAAAGGTTAAGCGGCGTTGTGAAGGCTTCTCCGCCATAAGGAGATTGGTGTAGTGTTTACAAACTCTCGAGTAGGTGACTCGGGGGTGGAGTAGGGCAAGGAAGGTGTCCTTGTGGCGAACCACTATAAATACTCGCGTTGTGGTTTTGTGCTTCTTACTCTTATCTTTTCATTACATATCTTTATATTCTTGTTTATCAATATCCAACACACACAACCAAATAGATTGACATAAGTCGATCTAAATAGTTTAAAAGGAAGTTTTAAATCGGCAAAACTATTCAACCCCCCCTTCTAGTTTTCCACACAACCTATTGAGCCTTGGACAATTTACCGAAATTGGTTGTAAAGTAGTAATGGACGATGATGAATTACGACTTTCTGACATGGACAACAAAATCTTCATGAGAGTCACAAGACAGAGAAACCGTCTATAAAAAGCAAGTTTGAAGATAGGCACACCTGTTTGCTTATTAGCAAACTTGAATGACAACACTTGGTTATGGCACGCAAGATTAAGACACCTCAACTTTGAATCACTAAAATCTATGACTCAAAGAGAGTTGGTTCATGGAATACCTGCCATTAAACATACAACACAAATTTATGATGTTTGTTTAGTTGGTAAACACAGCAGAGCACCATTTCCCAAGAAAGCAAAAACTAGATCAACATCACCTTTAGATTTAGTTTACGAAGATTTATGTGGACCAATCACACCACCAACACCATCTGGAAAGAAATACATATTATTGTTAGTAGATGATTACTCAAGATATATGTAGGCGTATTTCCTAAACATGAAAGATCAAGCATTCGATACTTTCAAGGAATACAAAGAAACAATAGAGAAGGAGCTAAGGACAACATTGAAATTGTTAAGAACTGATCGTGGAGGAGAATTCACATCTAACGAATTCACTCAATACTGAAAAGAAAACGGCATAGCACGACAACTAACCGCACCTTACTCACCACAACAAAATGGAGTAGTTGAGCGAAGGAATAGGACAATCATGTCTACAACGAGATGCATGATGAAGGCAACCAACATGCCACAAAATTTTTGAAATTTGAAGGCATTAGAACACGCTATATACATTCTAAGCAGCGTTCCTACAAACCTTAGAAGACATCACTCCATATGAAGCAATTAAGAAAAGAAAGCCAAACTTAGAAACTTTAAAAGTTTTTGGTGCATAGCATATGCAAAGGTACCATCACAACATCGACAAAGTTAAATGATAGAAGCAACAAAATGGTATACTTAGGAAGCGAACAAGGATCAAAAGCTTCTGTTGTTTGATCCAACAACACAAAGGATATGTGTTAGTAGAGATGTGAAGTTTAAAGAGGATGAAACATGGGATTGGAAGGATTACCTGAATGAACACACCAACGATGAACCAGAATGGTTTGACTTCAAAATAGAAAACCTTGAAGCAACGAATGAACATCAGGAACAAGATATCCAACCAGATGAAGAAAACAACGACATCCCTGCAAATGATGATAATGAATATGAAACATCAACAACAGACTCACCCTCACAATCACAAACACTTAGCACACCATCTACAATTTCATCGCGAATAAATACTCAATTCACACCAACTACCTCAAGACATTCAACCAATCAAAGAAACTCAACTACAACCCGGAATTTACATCCAGACTTTGATCATACACCATTACAAGGTTTTAGAATGTTGAATGATATATATGATAACAGGAAGTTTTACCCAAGCATTTATTACTAGCTGAAGATGAACCTAAAATTACAAGGAAGCATCGAACGATCTAAAATGGATTGAAGTAATGAAGGTCGAATTAGATTCCATTAATAGGAACAATACATGGGAACTAACCACTCTACCAAAAGGACATAAAGCCATTGGATTAAAGTGGGTATTCAAGACCAAGAAAGATGCTAATGAAAATATAGTCAAGCATAAAGCAAGACTAGTAGCAAACGCTACATACAAGAGCATGGCATAGACTTTGAAGAAGTCTTTGCACTGTAACAGAATGGAAGCAGTTCGATTACTATTACCAATATTTGCTAATAACAAATGGGAAGTACATCACCTGAGCGTCAAATCGCATTTCGCATGGAGACTTAAAAGAAGAAGTGTATGTTACACAACCGAAGGATTTATAAAAGATAATGGAAAAGTCTACGGTGATAAAAGCTCTATACGGTTTAAGACAAGCACCACGTGCATGGAACATAAAGTTAGACAATACCTTGAAATCCTTAGATTTCAAAGTGCGCTTTGGAACAATTGTCTACGAAGAAATCGAAAGACTCAATACTTCTAGTAGGAGTCTATGTGGATGATTTAATCATCACGGCACACCAAAGAAAGAAATAGATAAGTTCAAAGCTCAAATGGAAGAAAAATTCGAGATGAGTGACCTAGGATTACTATCCTACTACTTAGGAATTGAAGTCACACAAACTGGATGTGACATATCAATAAAGCAATCCGCCTACGCAAGCAACATCCTAAAGGAAGTTGGAATGCTAAACTACAAGGAAACTTTAATACCTATGGATCCAGGAACGAGGCTAACAAAAAATACTGAAGCAACAACGGTCAACTCAACGAAATATAGAAGCTTGATTGGAGGCTTACGATATTTGCTACATACAAGACCCGACTTAAGTTATTCTGTTGGATTACTTAGTGGTTTTATGCAGAACTAAAGAACAACACATGAAAGCTATAAGGCAAGTACTACGCTATGTTAAAGGAACAAAGACTATGGAATCACCTACAAGCACAACGGAGGAAACAGGATACAAGGCTATAGTGATAGTAGCTATGGGTCAACACTCGAGAGGCAAAGGCACTCTGGAATTATCTTTTACTACGGTGAATCACCAATCATTTGAGTCACAAAAGCAAGCCACGGTAGCTCTATCATCACGTGAATCCGAATTCATTGCGAAGCAATGACAACACAAGCATTATGGTTAAGAGATTACTTAGCAAGCGTACACACGCAAGAAGAAAATGTTACAATCTTGGTGGGCAACAAGTGCGCCATCGAACTAATGAAGAATCCGTATTTCACGGAAGAAGTAAGCACATCGACATAAAATACCACTTTATAAGAGAATGCGTCGAAGAGAAGATCTACAAGTCGATTTCATAAGTGGAGAGTTTCGGAAGGGTGACATCTTGACAAAGGCATTACCGAAGATCAGATTCCTCACAATGAGACAACTAATTGGAGTCAAAGATGCGCAACAAGGCGATTGTGATTAAGGGGGAGAATATTGGGTTAATCACCAATCGACCCATATTAACTATTAGACCCGTATCCCGGATACAAATAGGCCCCACCTTAGATGAAATTGACCAAGGTTTAATGTGATTGGTTAGTCAACGAATGTTAAATTGACTAGTCAACTCAATAGTCAATCTATTAATTAACAAATGTTATGTCATAGTTATAAAAAGAAGGGGGGCCTATGTTGCTAAGTGGTAAACTTGTTATAATGTTTTTAGTGACCAAATTAGAAGGAATGGGACTTGAGGGACCAATTGTGTCAACTGGGCAAACATTCCACCTACAAGTGTCTGATAGTTCTTAATCTTTCTATGGATATCCAGAAAATATGTGGAGTGTGTGTGTGTGTCGTGATATGAAGAAGAAGGAAAAGACATGGTGGTCTTGATAATCAAATTGTGAAGGAATTAATGTTCCCAACCATGAAATAAGCTAGTATCTATGATCTCTACCCAAGTAAGTACTCTTCTTAATGTTTAATTCTTTGAATTGGTAGGTTGGGTTTATGAACCTAACTTGGGATAATTGGGTAAAAGTGATTTTAAGCTAATTAAGAGTTATATTGATCAAGAGGTGATTTTATATTGGGTTAAAGTCAAGTAATTTATGGGTTGGATCATCATATGATTAACATATAATTATATGATGATTAGAGGTGTTTATAGGTGATTTAAATGGTTGTTTTAATTCATGGTTATAGCTTTGGATGATGATGATGGAAGATAGTGATGATGATGATGTCTTTGGTATTATTTAGCTTGGATTAAGGTAAGTAACTTGCACTAAAACATATGTTATATGTGTGTTATCCATATATGTGTTATGATTGTGATAGTGTGTAGCATATGGATTGGGTAATGGATGAAGGTTTATGTGGTATATTGAATGTTATGGATTAGAAGCAATGTAAGTGATCATTATGCTTATGTGCTAATATGTGTATGATATGTGTTTTATGTCGGGTTACTTACTAAGCGAAAGCTTATGGTTTAGCTGTCTAACTATTTTGTAGGTTCTTGTGATCGTGTGAAGCTTGGATTAAGGCTTAAGGATGGGTTATGCGAATGTTAGAAGCATTGGGTAAGAAAGTAGGAGCTAGGTAGTATACCGAGCTCAAGTGTCAATGTTGTACCCCCGGAAGTCTAAAATGGTTTGTAAATGTGTCGTCAAGTGTCAAAGTATACGTCATGGTCTTTGAAGTAATTGGGTCGTCAAACGGTATGTTATAACATGGTCTTAGTGTTTATGGTCATGTTAAAGAGGTGTTTGGAATAATGTGTATTTATACCCATTTTGGGTTGTAAACGGGTCATTCGATTATGGAATAAGTTTATTATGTTATATTAATGGCTTTGAACGAGTTTGGTGTGCAAATAAGGTAGTATGGGTTGTTTATTGTGAAAATGGGTGAACTTTCGGTATGGGGTACACTAAATTTGGGTTTGAAAGTGGAATCTGGAACCAAATTTCGGTTTTGAACCGAAATTTGGAACCATCAGATTTTGTCACTTTTCGAAAAATTATATCTTTTTAACCGTAAGTCGGCACGAGTCGTGCCACCCGTCATTTCGAAGGTAATTGAGTCTAGTTTTATTTAAAAATAGTTTCAAGGTCCAGATGTTTATAGATTTTTGTCAATGGTCAAAAGAGTAACAGCAGGTCAGTTTCAGGACACGTATTTTCCGCGTAAAAGTCAAAGTTTTTGTGTTAGCGAGCACGGGGTGTAACATTAACCCATCACAACCCACTACGACCCGGTCAACGAAAGTCAACCATACAAAGTCAGACTTTAAAAGTCAACTGACAGTTATAACATAACTGCCATATCCTTGAACCAACACAACGGTTCACATGTACCTTTTGATTTAGTATATATACTATGAACTTTTATGTAAGAAAGATGATGACAAGATTAATATAAACACTTTACAGTTTCATTAATCCCTGGCAAGTTAATTGAAAAATGTCCCTAATAAACAAACAACAAACTATAATTTGTGTTTGGAATTTATATGTTAAAAACCGCTACAACACACGCGGGTATAAAAACTAATTTCAATATCATATAAGTAAAGGAAGCATTTACCAATATAATCTTTGTTTCACGTGAAAGTGTACGATCACACATCATGCCGCAACATGTGTAGATGTTATGCACTTGTTTAGTAACAATAAGTAGAAATAAAGATTTTAGAAAAGAAATATATATACACAAACTCTTGTATAAGCTAGAGGTTATAAATGAAACTTTTAGAAGCTTGAAAGAATCTTGATAAGTCCACTAACTCCAATATACCTTATAGAGGAATTTTGAATCTTTATTCTTATTTTGGTCTTCTAGAAAACAAATTCTACCATAGTCAATCTAGTTTGATCTCTTTGAGGATAAGCGCAAGATTTAATATGGAAGCACAAGTCATGTTTTTTCCTTTTCTTTGTCTTTTTATTTGTTAACATATATTTTTTTGTTTTCTTTGGAATTCACGTTTTAATTTTAAATTCATCTTTTTTTTTTTTTTTTAAATTCACGTTTTTTATTCAAGTTTTTTCCGCTTTTATCGTTTTCATACGTATTCATACGTTTTCGTTCGTTTTATACGTTTTCGCCCGTGTTCATATGATTTCATCCTTTTTACGTTTTCGTCGATTTAAGGCGTTTAAATGCATTTTCATCCGTTTTAAATGCGTTTACATCCATTCGGCGTTTTAAATGCGTTTTATGCGTTTATATCGCCGTCCGTTTTCATCGTTTCGTCCATTTATAGACATATTAAATACATTTCGAACGTTTTAAATCCGTTTTATCGTTTTAACTGTTTTCATACGTTTTCGTACATTTTCTTACGTTTCTTGATTTCGTCCAGTTTTCATCGTTTTAAATACTGTTTTCTTATGTTTCGTTTGTTTTCATACGTTTTATCCATTTTCTTACGTTTCGTTCGTTTCATCGTTTTCGTCCTTGTTCATCCATTTTCATACGTTTTCATACGTGTTTTACGCTTTCATACGTTTAAATACATTTTCTTACGTTTTCGTCCGTTTTCTTACGTTTCGGCCATTTCATACATTTTATCATTTTTTAGGTTTTCATGTATTTTCATCCATTTTAGGCGTTTTCGTACGTATTTTATGTTTTCATGTACTTTCGTCCGTTTTGAGACGTTTTCATCGTTGTTATCCGTTTTTCGTTTCGACCATTTTAGGCGTTTCGTCTCTTTTCGAACGTTTTCATCCGTTTTATAAGTTTTCATCCGTTTTTATACGTTTTGTCTACATTTTATACGTTTTGTCCGTTCGAGAGCGTTTTTGTCCGTTTTATCGTTTTCATTCGATTTTATATGTTTTGTCCGTTTCAGACGTTTTCATTTTATATTTGTAAGTGACACTTATTTATCTATTGTGATATAACAACGTAAGAAAGATGAAAAGTATTACATTCTTCATCATGTATGTGTTATCGGTTGTGATACTCAACTAAGAATGTGATGGTTGTGTTTTAAAATATTTAGGAAAATTTTGTGTTTATGATATTATGAAATATTAGAAAAGTTGTTCAGCGAAAACAAGAGATGTTATGATACTTTTGTTAGACTTGTGGTGAATTTTCTATTTAATGAATACATTGTGCATGTTTTGATAGGTTTTATAGCGGGATTTGAAAATATCTATGGTTGAATCGACCAAACTAAATAAGCTATGGTTGAAGATAGCACACATCTTTATAAATAAGCGGGAAGCTCAAACACTTGTGATATTACGGTGATATCACTCACTTGTGATATCACGCGTGATATCATGTGTAATAACACCGTTGATATCACCGTGATATCATGTGTGATATTAGGTGATAGCATGTGTGATATCATAGTTTATATCACTTGCGATATCACCGGTGATATCATGTGATATCACTGTGATATCATGTGATATCACCGTGATATCACAAGTGGTGATATCATGTGTGATATCACGGGTGTTTCGACTTACTCGGTTTATTTATAAAGATGTGCTTTCTTCAACCATAACTCTGGTTTGGCGATTCAACCATAGATATTTTAAATCGCTATAATCTATCGGCATGCACAATGTATCCATTAAATAGAAAATCCACCACAAGTCTAACAAAGTTTCATAACATCTTTGTTTTCGATTAAACATCTTTTCAATATTTCATATTATCATAAAACACAAAAATATTCCTTAAAAATTTCAAAAACACAAATAAGGAAAATGAACAGAATCATCACAGTAATATAATAAGTGATGTTTATTATCATTTCTTTCATATATACTTGGTGAAATACTAAATTCTTATCACATTTGGTATGAATTTAATATTTCACATTCTTAGTTGAGTATCACAACTAATAACACATATATGATGAAGAGTGTAATACTCTTCATATTTCTTACAGTGTTATATCACAAGAGATCAATAAGTGTCATTTAAAAATATCAAAATGAATAAAAGGAAGCAAACTATGAAAATAGAGACTTGGCATATTCTCAAAATCATACAAGTGTTGCATTAAATTAGCATTTTTTTGAACAAAATAAAAATTCACCTAAAGAGACTTTAACCCTTTTATTTCTACTAAGAGTATAATATCACAAGTGATAGATAACATTGGTTGCATTAAAAAATATGCGCTTGTCAATTGCGATGAAAGGCACAAAAACTATCTTTATATCGAAAATTATAAAATATTAGAAAACACATAGGTAATAATATATAAAAATATACGAGCAATGAAATATCTCGGGTGATATTAAAGGTTAAAAACATACTTGTTTTGTTTATGAAATATCACAAGTGATATTAGACATCAACTTTAATAATAAGCATGGAAACATATGAAAATGAGCGGCGTATAAACAATGCAAAAGCGGACGAAAATGTATGAAAACGGACAAACGTATAAAAGCGAATGAAAATCGTTCAAAAGCGGGAAAGCGTTTGAAAGCGGACGGCGTATAAAAGCGGATGAAAATGGGCCAACGTCACGAAATGCGGCGGCGTCTAAAATGGACGGCGTAAAAGCGGACAAGCGTATATAAACCTATGAAAACCGATGAAAGCGTGAAAATGGACAAAAGCGTGAAAGCGAGATGAAAGCGTATTAAAGCGGACGCAAACAGATGAAATGTGAAAGCGGACAAAAGCGTGAAAGCGGACGAAACGTAAGAAAGCGAGCGAAAACATAGGAAAGCGTGTGAAAATGTGAAAACATGCGAGCGTAAGAAAGCGGATGAAAGCGGACGGCGTGAAAGCGGACGGCGTATGAAAGCGGACGGCGTAAGAAAGCGGACGGCGTAAAAAGCGAAGAAAAGGTAAGAAAATGAGCGGCGTAAGAAAGCGAGCGGCGTAAGAAAGCGGACAAAAGCGTATGAAAGCGGACGAAACGGATGAAAGCGGACGGCGTATGAAAGCGTAATAAAGCGTATGTAAGCGGACGGCGTGTGAAAAGCGGACTAAAGCGTAAGAAAAGCGGACGAAAACATTAGAAAAAGGCGAGCGTTACAAGGCCGCGGCGTGAAAGCGGACGGCGTATGAAAATGGGCGGCGTGAAAATAGACGCGGCGTGAAAGCGGACGAAACGTATGAAAGCGGACGACGTGAAAAGCATTTAAAAGCGGACGAAAACGTATGAAAGCGGACGGCGTAAGAAAGCGTGTGAAAGCAGGGCGGCGTATAAAAGCGGGAAAAGCGAACAGCGTATGAAAGCGTTAAAGCGAAAAAAAAAAATAAAAATAAATAAAAATAAGTGATTAAAAAACATACAAATAATGAGAAAATAAATAAGAAAAATAAATAGAAAAGAAAAAGACAAGAAAAAAAACATGGACTTAGGTTTAGAAATATTAAATCTTATGTTAATATCCACCATTAGATCAAGCTAAATGTAAGGTGGAGATTTATCCCTTAATATGCAAGAATTTTTGAGTATGCAAAATAAAGTGCCTCAAACGCCATTATATGTTGTTTCTTTACACCTATACACCTAGCCTTTCATGTAGTTCTTTTTAAGTCCATAATAGTGGGTTGCTAGTTGTTCTTGGTCTGTTTGATGGATTTTTTGGTTCAAGAATGAGGTTGTAGAAGAAATGTCGATTATGTGACATTATTTGTATTCAAATGGGGCCGATTGCTGTATATTTATATTTATTAGTTGTGCAAAAAAGAAAATCAAAAAAATTAAAATATATATACAATGTTTTATAGCGGGTAGTTGTTATAAACCCACTAAGTTTTGTATTATATGCTTAGTTATGAGTTAATGTGTTTATACATGCCACAATACGAATATAAATCAAGTTTAATGGCAAAGTTCAAAAATATTGTACATTAGCTCATAATTGTGAAGATTATTTGTAATGAAGGTTGAGTTAATGCGTCATATATGCCTATGTATTATTAGTTATGAGTTTTTAAGGCAAGATTCAAAGTTAATACGCATTAACTCATTATTGTGAAGATTTTTTATTCTTAAAGATACGCAATATTGGTGTTGGAATCACTCCTAAACATTAATTCAAGTGTTAGTGATTCATATGTAATAGGTAACTTAATATGGCTTTTATGTTTGTTATTAAGCTAAGGTTTATGTAGAAGGCCCATGCCTTGGCCCGAGCCGTAAGAAGGAAGGAGTCTAGATGTGTTGCCTAGCTCCTTGCCATATAAATACCTCTTGTAAACCTTCTATTGAAGGTTGGTTGTTCATTTATTCACTCTCTCGCGTAACCTTTCCTTATTCATTCGTGTGTGTGATTATCTTGTTCAACCGATCACTCTTAATCTTTCTTTCTTATATTGATGCTTGTGTTATGAATACGGGAACCTAACAGTGGTATCATTCGCCAAATAGTTGGGTGAAAAGGTTTTGTTTTTGAAGTTAGTGTTTTTGGTCTTCTGCGTAAAAGCGGTTTCTCACTTTGTCACATTTAAAACTTATTTTTTACACTTTTTAATCCAAGATTCTTGTACTTTTAACGTTTTTAGGTGTTAAAATATCTGTTTTTGGCAAAAAGTTTCAAACTTTACGTGTGGATCATTGTTTTTAAGCTTGATTTTATTCGTGGGTTTATTTCTACGCATAAGGTGTTTAGAAGTTTTGGATCATCAAGTTTCACACTTTTGTGTTATTTTGGTGCTATTGAAGCTGTTTCATCACAAAAATCGGTTTAGAAACATCATTGGGTAAATCATTTTTGGTCAAGTTTTATGCGTATCAAAACCCTATTTTTACGTGTAAGCGTTCCTTGGATCGATCTTGGTTTTAGTGGTTTACTCGGTATTTTCTTGCTTGGATAAGCACGAAAACACTTCGACTTTGGATATCTTTTACCTTTGTGATAGTGTAAAGGATTTTTGGGCAAAAACCTAATCTTACGCATAAGCTCAAACTTGTCGTAGAACTCTTCCGCATAAGATTTTTCTTACGCCTAAGCTCGTCTTACGCATAAGCTAATCCTCGCCTAAGGTTTCTACGCAACTTTCGGTTTCGCATAACTTTAGTGTTTCTTAATTCTTACGAGTAAGCTAATCCCACAGCGTAACTATCACTTTTACGCGTAAGTTTGGTGTTGTTACGCTTAAGTGTTACTTTGCCTACACTTGGTTTCTACGCCTAAGGATACTTTCATCAACAACGTTTCATTCAACTACAAAGATCCATTTAACAACACAAGTTTTCAACATGTCACAACCACCATACTCTAGCTATTTTCCTTACACTTATAATCAACAACAACAACAACTAAGTCCACAACATCTACAATTTAATCAACAACAACAAATTTATCAACAACAATTTAATCAACAACATTATCCACAACAAGGAGCAATTCAACCTCAAATGGTTCAACCACCACCAAGTCTTCAAGTACAACCTTACACAAACGTTTACAATCAACATCCATCCGGAACACTATGAAGGAACCATCTTGGTTTGCAAAGATGTGTGAAGCTTTAAGTAGCCGACAATCAATTCATGAGACAGGATCACTTGATAGACCTCAATGCTCGCTCGAAGCTGCGATCAATGGGTGATTAGGTTCTTTAGGTTTTGTGATCTAAAGAAGCCACATGGAAAGTTCTTAAAGAAGGTTATCTTGGAAGGTCCATTTCAAATGCCTATTGTTGTTACACCGGAGATCCAAATGTTGTTCCACCAAGAGATGATCTCACAAACATTGCTGCTATTCTTGACCTTTACGGTGATGAACTTCTACACTCTGAAGGCGATGAGCTAGCAATGCAATATATCCTTTTAGGATTACCAAACCCAATTCTTGAAGTGTTGATGCTCAAAAGACCGCAAAAGCAATGTGGGAACATATTAATCTTCTCATGGAAGGCACTGCACTCAATCAAGAGGATATGGAATCCAAAATTTACTTGGCTTATGAACACTTCATGATTGAACCTGGAGAGACACTAGAGTCTTATCATCATCGATTCTCAGACATCATCAATGATTTGGATAAACACAACATCATCATGCAAAGAATTGCAGTCAATACAAAGTTCCTAAGTAGTCTTGGTCCTGATTGGGAGAAGTATGTCATTTACCTCCGTGGCCAAACTGTTTCACCATGCTTCATACGGATTGTTGTACGACTATTTGAAGCCTCATCAAAAAGAAGTTGATAAGGAAAGGGTTATCCGTGGCCAAACTGTTTCACCATCACTTCCGGACAATCAACAACTTGCTTTGTGGGCTCAAACTAGTTATCCTCCTCAACCCGCTACTCAACCCGCACCTCAACCAACTGCAACAATTACACCATATGATCCATCACAGCAACAATCTCAACAAACTCAATTGGTTCCATACAACAACAACAATGATCAAGCACTTTACAGTGAAACTAATGAGGACTCTGAAGCCTTCGATGCATTGCAACAAGGATTTGTTATGATTGCTAAAGCTTTTGGCCATTATACAAACAAATCCAACAATCGCATTCGTTCCTCATCAAACACAAGGAATCAGGCTGTTGTAAACAATGGACGTGTTGAAGTTCAGGGTTATGGTCGACAGATGGGCGGTGGTCAAGGGTTTAATGCTTTGGGTAGGAATAACATGGGTGCTCCACAACAACAGAGAGCTCAGTGGTTGAACAAGGTAATGCTTAGAATGGGATAAGCGGTCTTCGTTGCTACAAGCTGTAATGAGAAGGACACACGGCTAATGCATGCCCAAAGCCGAGGACTAGGGCGGTGCTTATCACAAGGAAGCTTTACTTTTGGCTCTTAAGGATGAAGGCGGTGGAACTCTCATAGACAAAGAACGAGCTTTATGGCGGATCTGAGACTCGAGATGATGATATGGAGGACTTGCGGGCCAATGCATCGATTATGTTGATGGCTAATATGCACAAGCTACACATGAGTGACACAAGCCCGGTGTATGACACGATGGCTTGTCTCATGTACGAGAACAAACCATATCATCATCGATCTAATATCTCGACCAACATCCGAATCGGTGAGGCTCGAATGTTCAAAATGAGTCATCCATCTCATTCGGCGATTCTCAACTAGACCCCGTAGTTACATTTGATGATCAAGATGATCCTATGGTTACCTTTGATACTTAAATTGACTCCGTGGTTATACTTGAGGATACGAATAGTGATCATGTTGTGACTCGCGTTGAACCTGATGAGCTTTTGCATAATCGGATGTTGATCTCTTAATTAAAGATTATCTATCCCAAATGGATGAATGTCGTTCATTAAATCAGCAACTACACAATAAAAATGCACTGTTAACCTGGGATATTGAATGCTTAAAATGGCAACTCAATTTTTTCAAAACTCAAGAAAACCGTGAAAAAGGTTTTGAAGCCGCTTTTGTTAAATCACATCAAAATGAAAAATCTTTAGAACGACAGATTCGTGATCTAGCCGCGTCGAAGAATGCTTTGTTGTCTCAAATAGAACAACTGAAACATGAACATAAAAAACAACTTAACGCTCTTACTTTGGAAAATCAAAAAGCCAAAGCTGAGTTGTTAACTTGTCAAAAACAGTTCTCTGCATACAAAAAGCATTCAACGAAACGAATAGATGACCATCTTGAAGAAATTGTCGGCTTACAAAACAAACTTAAAGAGTTTTGAAATGTTGTTTACAAACATGGTGAGTCAATCACAACTATTCAAAAGTTTACTTTAAAACCCAATCCAGATGGATATGGACCGAATCTTGCTGATTACAACCCAAAGCTTTCAACCAAAGCATTCAAACCAAATCACGAAGTTTCCGGTCACGAGAATATAAAGTTGATGATTACATTATGAGTGTTGTTGAATATCATCGTCAAGAGGAATTCGATGCGAGATGACGAGAGTTGGTCAAAAATGGAAAATGTTGTTTATAACAAACCTTTTAACTATTCAAAAGCCGTCACTTCGTCACACCAAGATTCTTCTAACACACCTAGGATTATCACAAAAGCGTCGAGTCTTCTAATGTTGCTCCCCAACCAAATTATGCACAAATTTATGGTCCTTTACCTTCACTCGATTGAAGTAAATTCAAAAACCGAAAATCGTCAAATTCTTAGATATTTTGACATTTTCGCCGACCTCAAACTTTTAGAGCGTGAGATTGAATTTCATTCGAAATAAAAGTTGAACATTTTCAATCGCCTCGGTAGCGAGAACAAAGAGATATTTTTAGAAAAGAATTTTACCCATGTTAAAATTTTGAAAAATTGTGCATTGTATTGGGAAAGGAATTTCATAAGGAACTTGGATTCATGAAAGTGGTTTCGAGAAAACATAAATATCTATTTCTAATACAAAGCGTAAAAAGAAAATGTTACAAAAGATGTTGATCGACTCTTGGAAGATGTCATCGTCTTGATATCCATAATGTTGTGTTATTGCATTCTTTGTCATATGCATATGATTATATCTCTGTTTGATTCTGTTGATTTGTTGAGAATCACGATAATGTGCATCGGATCGAGTCTTTAAAAGTTGAAAATGAGCGATTGTTAAGCGAGCTTTCAACTGCAAAACGTCGTCTTCAATGGTGTCAAAAAGATTGTCAAAATCGTGAACTTGCTTTGCAAAACAAAATCAACCAGTTGCATTCCAAAACGTTTAAACCAAAATTTGAGCAACTGGATGATCAAAACGCGTCTTTGAAATGTCAAATCTCTAAATATGAACAAGAACTTGCAAAAGTTAAAAAGGAATATGGTGTCATATTTCATTTACTCAAACAGACTCGTGATTAAGCATCAAACGAACTTGATCATTATCTTGCACACACTAAAGAAGTCATGAATTTTTAAAATCTTAGATTCGAAAATCAAGATTTGGTGCACACTATCATTAAGTTAAGAGAAATGTTAGGAAAATATGAACAAGTTCACCTAGCATCATTAAGAAAATTGCACTGTAACACTTAGCAAACGTGACCCCGAATGCCTCTTGACAAACCACAAGATACTAATGTGCTTCCCTCTCTTGAAGCAGGAATAGTTGCCTCTTTTCCAAGCGTCCGCACTTCACGACCTAGAAGCAATACAAGGAAGAATAGGAAGTTGCGACCTAAGAAAAGAACAATAAAGAATCTTGAAGTAGAAGAACACCCTAGGACTTTGAATAAGACTCGATTGCACCCACTTTAGATATTGCGTCGATAAATGTAATGGAAAAAATGTTGTAACGAATGCTAAACCTTTAAGTACTTTTGATATTGATCGATGCTTCTTGTGTTATTTGTCGTAAAAGTATGCTTCGATTGTCATGATAAATGTGTTGCTAAAGCTATCTTGTCTCGTTTACGGAATCCTAAGACCAGAATACCTCTAGGCCCACTAATGCTTCTAAGTGCGTGCAGTAAACCGCCTCTTTAGATTCTAAGAAGCGCATTGATGTCCTGTAGCTCTAGTCTCACCTCCAGGAATGTAGTACCACCTAGTAGACTAAAGCAAATACTAGTTGGAGATGGCGAAATGGTTACATAATACACTAGGATTTAAATGGATGCCTAAAATCATTGATGTGTGTATTTCTACTATAGCTGTGAGGAACCCTCTAACTCATCGGGTTCCACATCTACTTCTATTCCATATGTGTAAATGCGTGTGCAATGCGGGTGATCTGAGATCATCCTTTGGATTGTTGATAGCGGATGTTCCCGACACATGACATGCAATCTTAAAGCTGTTATCAAACTTTATTGCAAAGTTCATTGGCCTTTGTCAGATTCGGGAATGATCACTTGCGACAATCATGGGCTCTGAAGATTATATCAATGG
This sequence comes from Chrysanthemum lavandulifolium, assembly GCA_022545495.1. Lineage (NCBI taxonomy): Eukaryota > Viridiplantae > Streptophyta > Magnoliopsida > Asterales > Asteraceae > Chrysanthemum > Chrysanthemum lavandulifolium. Next base: position 85,091,719 of record CM040246.1, read on the forward strand.
CAATATCGAAATTAGCGGGGTTTCTTATGTGGAAGGCCTCGGCACAATCTCTTTTCGATCGGTCAATTACGTGATGGAGACTTGGAGGTTGCTTTCGGGAGAAAACTTGTTTCATTCGTGATCTACAAGGAAATGATCTTATGTCGGCTCTACGCAATTCTAGTGCATACACAATCTCAATGCAAGACATGGTTGCTTCATCTCCCATCATCTACTTTCAAAGGCAACATCAACAAAATCTTGGCTATGGCACCGTAGTCTCTCACATCTAAACTTTCAAACCATCACCAACCTTGCTCGGCACAAACTTGTTGAAGGTCTCCGAGATTCCGGTATTCTAAAGATCACCTTTGCTCGACTTGTGAACAAGGGAAAAGCACTCGTGTTCATTTTCCTTGAAGGTGGAACCTGACTCTCAACATGTGCTTCATCTTCTTCACATGGATTTGTGTGGCCCGATCGGCGTGCAAGCGATTAATGGCAAATGCTACATATTGGTAATTGTCGATGACTACTCACGATGGACTTGGGTCTACTTTCTTGAAGCAAAGATCAAGCTCCACAGATGATCATCACCTTTCTCGCGAAAATTCAAGTTCGACTCCGGAACACCGTCCGCCAAATAAGAACGAGACAAAGGCTGAATTTGTGAACCAAACTCTTGAGAATTTTATGAGAAAGTGGGAATTGAGCATCGAGACATCTATTGCACGTACACGAACAAAGCGGAGTTGTTAAAAGATGAAACGTCGTTAGTGGAAGCGCAAGAACAATGTTAATCAATGCTAAACTTCAGATTACTTGTGGGCGAAGCTATATCAGCGCATGCTACACTCGAATCGTTCAATAATTACAAACGTCACAACAAAACACCTTTTGAGCTTATCCACAACCATAAACCGAATCTCAAACACTTTCATGTATTTGGATCTCTTTGTTATCCGAATAATGATCGTGATGACTTTAGTAAGCTCAAAGCCAAAGGTGACATTAGAGTCTTTATTGGGTATTGTGAGAATTCTAAAGGTTACGGATGCGGAATCGTCGTACAAAGCGAGGTTATGGAAGCGATTCATGCAAATTTTGATGAACTTCTTGAAATGGCTTACGAGCATAATGACTTGGAACCGGTCACAACCGCTTAAACTTCCTCAAACCCCATCATCGGTGAACCAAGTCCCCGACTTACTCGTCAACAAATGGAAAAACTATTTGCTCCGCTATTTAGTAATGATATTGATGAGCGTGCTCGGTGTATCCAATGTTTCCGGTGATCAACGATCATATTCAATACGATACACGGCTACAACAACTCTTGTTGAAGAAGCACCACGAGTTGACTCTACAACAACAGTTGAACAAACGCTTCAACGACTGAACTAGGCGATGATGTTTTGAACAATGAAGTACCCCGCTGCGATTTTGATCCAAATGTGTTCTTCAACCCGTTTGCTAATGAAGCTGCTCCACACGATGTTGCGGAATCATCTACAAGCCATTTGAATCCTCAAAACACGCACAATGTATACCAACATCAACCTCTACACATCGTTGGACAAAATACCATCCTCTAGAGACTATTATTGGTAACCCGAATCAACCGATCGTTACAAGACAACGTCTTCACACGGATGGTGAACACTTTGCATTTATGCACTCGCTGTCCGCCAATCGAGCCTAAAAACATTAAAGGCCTTGATGACAAAAGACAAGCTGGATTGAATCCATGCAAGAAGAACTCAACCAATTCAAACGTCTTGAAGTATGGGGGGCGGTTGAAAGACCAACGGTCTCTCGTCATTGGTCTCAAATGGATTTGGAAGAATAAATTGGATGATGAAGGGCGTAATCGAAACAAGTCACGTTTGGTTGCTAAGGGTTATAGGCAGGAAGAGGTATTGACTTTGAAGAATCATTTGCTCGGTTGCTCGTCTTGAGGTTGTTCGGATCTTTCTCGCGTTCGCGGCTCATATGAATATAACGGTCTTCGGATGGGCGTCAAAGCGCTTTTACGAATGGTCGGTGAAAAGCGGTTTATGTCGATCGACCGAAGGATTCGTTGATCCGTTCCCGAACCATGTTTACAAACCGAACAAAGCTCATGCGGACTCAAACAAGCTCCTCGGGCGTGGTACGATAAGTTATCATCTTTCCTCATTGCCAATAATTTCACCAAAAGTTCGGTTGACCCTACTCTTTTCATACAATATCATGGGGCACACATCTTAATTGTTCAAATTTACGTGGATGACATCATTTTGGGTCAACACATAAAAGTACTCAATCGCTTTTGCAAAACTAATGAAGAAACATTTTGAAATGTCCATGATGGGTGAACTTACGTTCTTTCTAGGGATGCAAGTTCATCAATCACCCGTGGTATTTTCTTGAGTCGGTCCAAATATGCCCTTGAACTTTTAAACAAGTTTGGAATGCAAAACTGTGACACCTATGCCACACCAATGGCTCATACCAAGAAACTAGCATTTGGTTTACATGGGAAATTGATGGACCCTACCAAATACCGAAGTATCATTGGGTCTCTCATGTATCTAACAACTAGCGAGACTGATATTGTTTTTGCCGTATATCTTTGCTCCGTTATCGATCGAGACCAAGCTGAAACCCACCTCTACGAGGCTAAAAGAATCCTCCGATACATCAAGGAACCATTAACTTGGGGATCCGGTATCCGAAAGATTCTACGGTTTTGAACTAATAGCTTTTTAGGCTGACCACGCAGGATGCTTAGACTCCGGAAAAGTACTTGAGCATTACAATTTCTTGGTGATAAATTGGTGTCATGGAAATCGAAGAAGCGAGGATTGTACATCATTTGTCCTCAGCCGGGCGAGAATATGTAGCCATGTCGTGTTGTGCTCAAGTCATTTGGATGAGAACACAACTCAAAGACTATGGTTATGTATTTGACAAAATCACCGATGTCTTGCGACAATCGGTGCTATTGCGATCTCGTGCAACTCGGTTCAACATTGAAATCAAAGCACATCGATCTTTGATATCATTTCATCAAGGATCACGTGGAGCAGTGCAGTTGAATTATACTTTGTGGTGCGAATACCAATTGGCGGATCTCCTCACCAAAGCCTTAGCTCCGCTAGGTTTAATGAGTTGGTCCACGGATTGGTATGCGGTGTTTGACTCGAGAGGGCTGGATGAACTCTTAAAACATTCTTAAAACCGATCAAACACCAAAACCTCTTTTGTAAATATTTTCAAAAACAAAATACAAAATATAAAATCAGATAAATCAACAAAAATATTCTTCTATCTATATTTCTTTTAACATGGCAAGTACAACTCTTCCGTCAACACTCAAATCTTTCAAAATTCAGTATTTTTTCGATCAAGTGTTGAGGGGGAGAAAGCAAATATTTTTCGGTTTAATAAAACCTTGTACTTGCATGTTACCTCATCCTGGTTGTTTCTTTAATAATGGTGGTCATATTTCTGGTTTACTGACACTCCTCGGACTAAACTTTATAAAATTTCATTATTTCTTAAGTCGAGGGGGAGTGTCGTCAAAGTTCTTTCCTAATATCCTTCTTTTGGTAACCAAAATGGAAGTTATGGACATGAGATGTAAATGGTATAGGTGGAGGGACTAATTGTGTCAAAACCTCAAAGTATTTTTAACAAAACACTCCACCTAATTTTTTCAAACACATTAACTCATATCATTTATTTCTCACCATCCTCATCCTACGCGTAAAAATCCAACGACTAATCCGTGTTTTTGATCTTCATTTTGTAAGTGTTTTTGTGTCCTTAACATGATTATAAACATAGGTTTTGAATCGTTTTTAAAACCAACGGTTAGATTTTAACCTAGGAACGATTTTGTGTTCTACGCATATGCGTATGAACACATGATCATGTTTGAGTGTTTTTGGTTAAAATGATAGTGTCAAAACGTTTATTTAATCATCTTGAAACCATTTCTATCATTAAAACTCACCCAGATACACGAATTGAATGAGATTGAAAATTAGGGTTTATGCGTTAGTTTGGGGGTTTTCAAATGTGAATGTTTTTGGTTAAAAAGATAGTTGTATGATGTTGTTTTCAAGTTGAATTAAACATATCCATGCTTAGAATCTACCCAGAAACACTAAACGCATGAAAATTGAAGATTAAGGTTTATGTTCATAAGTATTTGGGTATTTTTGATTCGCTTAGCCTTTGATGTTAAAACTTGGATAGAATTACTCATAAGGCTTCTTAGACCTTACATAACAAGTTTTGTGCAATTCCTATGGTTAGATAACTTACACGTAGAAATTAGGCCTAAGGGTTTAAGTTTACGCATAAGTCTTTCTACGCGTAACTGAGTTATTGCGCATACATGATTTAAACTGAAAATAATTGAATGTATGTGTTAATATTGGTGCTATGATGAACTTATTTCAGGTTTATTACGCGTGAAAATTCGAGAATCAAGGTTGTTGCCATCTACGCATAAGGATCACCTTACGCGTAGCATGTTATCGTAAGAGAAATGCGGCGTAACGTTCTGGCGTGAGGTTCTACATTGGGGACTACGGCGTATCACGTGAAGGATATGCGTGTGATAACCTCTACGCATAAGGTTGACTCTTACGAGTAAGCCTTACGCGTAAGGTTCCATATACGCTTAACCATAAGCTCTACGCATAAGGCCCTCTTTTCCTACGCGTAATATTTCTTACGCGTAAGCCAAGAACCTACGCATAAGCTTACGTTTACGCGTATAACCACTCATGTTTACGCATAAGCTTGTCATTTCTACGCCTAAGCCTAGTTTTAACCTTAATTATAAATTGTTACGCGTGCAAACATGTAAATAAATAAATCATAACGCCACGAAACCAATAATGTCACTAATAAGCTTAAACGTTTAATAAGTTGTGAAAAATAAGTGAAAACATGGACTTTAAAACTTAAAGTTAATCAACTCATGAAACTTATCACGACATCTTTGGACTATCGGACAAACAAGTGACATTGGACTCGTAACAATCATCGACATATCACATTCAATAATTAGACAATAAAACCATCTGTTGACTAACGTAATCTCTTTCGATATGTTGGTTCTTTTGGCTAAATATCTTTCGAGATCACGACATGGACGCTCAAATGCAAAATGTGGATGCACCAAATGTTCTCACTATTGCGATATCTTCCAAATGGTTATCGATGAAGATTGGAAAGAACAACCTCGAGTTGATTTTGAGAACTTCTTACGCTCGAATCTTCATGTGAGATTGCGGTGGATATTACGAGGACTCATCCCTATCGAACATGCTCACCAATTACGCTTACGTCTGGGAGGTCTACATACACCAATTACGGCATTCAATGCGAAAGATCAAAGGTCAAAAGCTGTGACGGTGATGCTGATCACAAACAAGTTACCATAGATTTGAGGGCTATTCTTCTCATTCCGGTCATCGAACCTCACGAATACAATGCCACTCAAGCGAAGAGGTAGTTCTCCAGTTCATGATCGACATTGGCTATGGCGAAGCTACGGGTAATTACAAAGCATTCATATGTCGATCTCAAGATGTAAGATATAACTTTTCACATACACATCAAACCATAACACAAAGTAGCATATAGATGGAATTCTAGAGAGAAAGTTAGAGGTTTAGGGAACTTAGTGAGAGAAAGTGAAAGATATTATTATGAGCTCCAACTCTCTACCTTGGAAGGTAGAGAGTATTTATAGTCTTACATAAATCGCCACACATCGGGTGTGGATCGGGCATCTGATGGGTAAAGACCCGTCCAGTCCTCCACGGTGTTACTTAACTAAATACTACTTAACTTAAAGAACTACGACTACGAGCTTTCTAACGATTACATATACTTGAGGTGACCGACTCTTTAATACACGGAATTTCTAATTCCTAACAATCTCCCCAAGGAGGTCACCTCAATCATGTACCAAAATTACATTGAATACAAATAGATATTACATTAACAATTGATCTTGCATTCTTGATGTAGTCCTTTGCTCCTAAGCTCGTAGTCATTGATTCTTCACATTGCATGTTTGGTTACTCAAGTGGAGGTCTTTTCTTGATCCACGTGATAATAATTTTGAGCCATCTTTTGAGATCATCGACTATCAAAAATCTCGAGACATCCTTTGTGGTGTTGGTATTATGTGATGTTGTGACTTTAGGACCGACATGCTCACATTACGGATCATGAAATCTTCTCATCGAGTAGCGGAAGCTTTAGTTGATTCATGATATTGGCGGCGTAGCGAAGCATGGAGTGAAAATATCGAGTCAATGATGCACTAATCATGATTTCTTTTGAGTTGAATGTGTTAAGTGAGCATGCGGCTATGGATTGACCGCTTCATTACGATCATTTGCAAGCGTCGGGTGTACGCATACAGCGATTAGCAATAAATCGCGAAAGTGTCTTTGATCACTTCGTTGAATTGAGTACACGACCCACGGTTCCCGTTGATCGATACATGTCTTGCTGTGATCGGTATAATTCGAAGAATTTCCTTGACGGGTTTCGCGGTTGCTCTATTTGTTCTCAAACGGAACATCTCAAAGAAGACAACACGGAGTGAGTGAACCGGTAATTTTAAGTCCAGCGATTGATGAAAAGAGATTTGAAAAACAATCGTGTATTGCTCAATAGAAATTGTTTTGCAATACAACGAAGGTTTTATTGAAAATCAATTATCAATCATAAAAACACCTTTTGATTTGAAAAATGAGTACACGGTCGATGTGCTAAAGAAAAAAGAGTTTTAAGCACAAAGACCGGTTTTCAAAGGTATCCGTCAATCCATAACACGATGAACAAGGATTGATTCAAGAGATTGAATCGCCCCATTGTTTACATTCGGTTGTCACATGGTTGATCCATACAATAGATCTCACATGCCACCTACGGGAGCTTGTTTGATGTTGGCTCGAAGGCTTTCCATCTTCATTGTGAATATGTATACATATCACTCGGATGTTACGGCAATACCACAAGGATAATCGTGGGACTCAAGATATAATCTCTCTTTCCACATTGTGTGAAAGAGAGTCTTCATTGAAAGTGTCCTAATGAGATTTATTGATGATCTCGTGGCTCTAGACTCAATTTGTGCATATTTGGATCTGTGCGGAGACTAGGGAGAGGGTCTCCTTCTTCAATATCAACAATCTCTAGAGAAAGTCGATAGATAATGTCGGTTCCCGTGAGAATGAAACAAGTCCTTTTAAGAGGAACTTGAGTGGTTTGGAAAGTTGAAGTGCGGTCGTCCTTTGGGTCCATGACGTCTTGTCTTCAATACCGATGTTACCATCGGTAGCATATGAATTGAACCCGGTTTACGCCCTAAGGTTGAATAAATGGAGGGCTATTTGTTTTCACCCTTTTCTCATTCAATTCTTTTAATTCTTCAACCCCCGGTGCTTACGAGACTTCATAGCTAGAACCTTGTTGGGTTTATTCGGTACTAGCTCGGTCTTAGTCCGCACTCTTCCCATATCTCATTTTCTCCTTTTATCATCATACCTAAGGACTTCTACACTAACTAGTGGATTGTCCACGGGTAGATCCCTCCGGTTACGGCGGATCATGGGAACACATACCTAACCTTATCATCCTTATATCACCGTACATAAAGTAAAGTTGGTCGGTCTATTTGGTATTGTTCATCGCCATTGGAACCAATTGAAAACCATTTGAAAATCAATTCGGATACTTGTGATATATTATCAAAGCATTTTGTACTGAATTGTTTTGATATTTTAGAACGAGAACTCCCCTCAACATGTGCATCAAGTATTTGAAAATGTTTTGCACACGGAGGCAAGAGAAAGAATTAACTTCTTTGATTACCATTTTCTAAAGATATCAACATCACTTCCCACATCAAATCAAGTAGATATAGCATTTCGGGAAGGATGAGGTTTCCATAAATTTGCTCCCCTCAATATGTGCCTCGAGGTTTGAAAAGAGTTTTGCACATACTAGAGGAACTTGCACATGAGATAAGTTGATCACATTTCAAATCATAGGTTTAAGATAGATGCTCCCCTCAACATGTGCATGGAAAATTTGAAATCGTTTGTCACATGTGGCGAAGGATAGCATGTACATCCTTATAAAACCATTTACCGAATTATCGGTTTAAATCCAATTTAAATCACACATTCTCCCCGATCACAATTATCAAATCATTTGAGATTTGTGATCTCTTATAGATTAAATTGATTTTGAAAGCTTTTAAGGAGAATTGTGACTTGATTATGAAAGCGTTTGAGCGATAAGGATCGGATTTTAAGACTTTAAACTCCATTGATAAAACATGCATGTACATCTTTTGAAAACAATTTAATGCCAAATAACTTTTTAATTTAATTGAAATCATTCTCCCCTCAATCAATGACATAGGTTGTTGATTGAGAGATAGATTTTGACAAATAAGTCGATGATTATCAAAAATAGAGACCGAGTTATTTTTCAAAGCATTTAGTTTTCATTGAGATAAATGTTTATAGAATCGAGCATGGAATTTGAAAACATGATAAAACATGGCTCTGTTCTTTCTTTTAAACCGGGTTATTGCACTGAAAATGACAATAAACCATTTCTCTTTCTCCCAAAAATATTTTTTGATTTTTGAATTTTTTTTTTTTTTTTTTTTTTTATTATTATTTTTTTTATAAAATTCGAACAACATCTAAAGTCCCGTGTCATTCTTTGAATGACAACATCAAGACCGTAGATATTATCGAATCGAGAGAAACATGACAAAATGACAATATTTTTTGAAGATTTTTGAATTTTTCAAATTTTATGGATTTTGAAAGTTTTATATTTTCTATTTGATTTTTGAAGGTTTTATAATTTTGTATTTTGTTTTTCGAATAGATATATACAAGAGATAGATGAAGATAGACCTTTACTCCTCGTCTTCCTCACGAAGGCGTTTGAGTGTTTACGGTTGAAGGCTTTTCAAGCCAAGGCGTGGAAGAATAAACTCAAGCGTTCTCTTGGAAGAGCTTTGGTGAAGATGTCGACTAAGCGATATTCGGACCTCACAAAATATAGTTCCACCACACCTTTTCCACTTGTTCCACGATGAAATGATGTCGAATGTCGATATGCTTTGCTCTTGAGTGTTGAGCGTTGTTGCATGAGAGAGCAATAGCACTTTATTATCACGATGCAGAGGATTTTGTTGAATTCAAAGCCATAGTCGGATAATTGAGATCTCATCCATAAGATTTGAGCACAACAAGATGACATGGCTATGTATTCAACCTCTGTAGAGAAATAGAAGTACTCATTTGCTTCTTTGAAGACCACTCACAAGCTTATCACCCAAAAAGCGAGCACCTCGGACGTGCTTGACGTGTATCTTGACAACTTTGCATGATCGGCATCTGCATAGGCCGTTAGTGACATACCGGTGTCCTTTGGTACCATAGACCCATATTGATGGTTCCTTGGAATACCGAAGACCCGTTTAAGCGCTTCAAGGTGCTTTTTAGTAGGCTTAGCACGGTATCTAACACACATGCAAGCAGTGAACAAGATGTACGGTCTACTAGCGGTGAGATACATCGGGGATCCAATCATACTACGATATTTCGTTTGGTCAATCATGATCCACGAGAGGTCCTCATCTAGTTTGGTTCGGTCAATCATGGGGGTGTCAACGAGGTCACTTGAATCAAATCAAATTTCTTTAAAATCTTTGTTGCATATTTAGATTGATTTATGAAAATGCCTCGGGACTTTGTGAAATTTGTAATCCCAAGAAAAATGACATTTGTCCCATCATTGACATTTGAAACTTTGAACTCATTTCATTTGAAAACGATCACATTCCATTGGGTGCATCGAGGCAAAATAATATCATCAACATAAATTTGAACATGAATTAAATGTTTGCGACTTCACGGTGAACAATGTAGGATCAAGCTGCTCCTTTGATGAATCCGGTTGATAGAAGAAACTTTGTGATGTATCATACCATGCCCTTGGAGCTTGCTTTAAACCGTAAAGAGCCTTCTTCAAGCGATAAGCGTGAGTAGGATGCTCTTGATTCACAAATCCTTGAGTTGGGCGGCGTGAGCGACTTCTTTAAGATCTCCGTTCGAAATGCCGTCTTTACATCCATCGATATACTACCATGTTCTTACTAGCGGCATTAGCGGAAAGATTACGATTGCCTCGATTCGAGCAAGCTGGAGCAAAAGATTCTTCAAAGTCTATACCCTCCTCTTGACGATATCCTTTAGCAACTAATCGAGCCTTGTTCTTCAACACATCACCATGCTCATCAAGTTTTACTTTGAAGATCCATTTAAGAGCTATAATCATACTTACGATCTGGGCGGTACTAACTCCCATACATCAAGGCGATCAAACTCATGAATTTCATCTTGCATGGCATTGAACCACTATCTTCATTCATGGCGGTTTAACATCTTTTGGTTCGATCTTAGATAGTGCGGAGTTGAAGAAACACCATAAGGCATCGGTTGCAAGTTGTTTCGGGTTGATCTGGGACGAGAGGATTTCCAATGATGTTGTCTAATGGATGATCGTGAGTCCATTTTACGAGGTGTTCATGTGGCGGTTGTTGAGGGCGAGGTAGGCGAGTCGATGTCTCTCAAGAAGATGGTTCGATGATGATTCGGGAGTAGCAAATATGTTTTCAAATGGAGCATCTTGAGAGTAGCAAGGGATTAACTTCATCATTGATGCGAAACATTTCCATGATGTACATTTGAAGAATGATGATTTGTTGATGAGGCGAAGGATCGTGACGGTGCTTCTTGACTTAAAGATATTGAGGCGAGGATTGACTTCATTCCTTTGGAATATGAGCATCCTCTGTTGTAGGGATCAACACCTCATTAGTAATTGAATCATCAGTTCATCAAACATAGGATCAAACAATTTCTTTACATCATCTTGGATGGAGGTACATATGGAGTTTCTTGAGAGGAGTTTGGAACAAGGGATGAACCAATGGGATTTGTTTTGAAGTGCGGGTCTGGTGGAGTGTCCGAGGAGCCATTTGACCGGTCGACTCATCAAGCGTAACGTGAATTGTTTCCATGATATTTCGGGTTCTTTTGTTGTAGATTCGGTATCCCTTTTGTTTGGTGCATATCCTACAAATACTCCAATGTCGACTTTAGCCCTAAGTTTGCCTAAGTCTTGACCCTCATTAGTTGGATAACACAATGCACCAAACACACGAAGGAAAGATAGATTAGGTTTTTCATTGTGGACAAGTTCATATGGAGTTTTCCATGAATAGTGTGAATTAGGGAGCGATTTTGTGTGTAGCATGCGGTGGCAATTGCTTGACCCGGAGAAACATTGGAACCTTTGAGTAGATCGGCATTGTTCTAGCGGCTTCAACAAGAGTGCGATTTCGTCTTTCAACTACACCGTTACGTTGAGGGGTTCGTGGAACACTTCTTTGATGGTGATTCAACGCTTTCATAGAATTCACTAAGTTGTTTGTTGACAAACTCGGTTCCATTATGCATTACGATAATTACGGCGGTTTTGTTTAGTCGAAACTGCATTTGTTTGATGAGTTTGATGATGATATCGGGAGTTTCATCCTTTGTCCTTAAGAACTTGACCGGTGAATCTAGGTAATCATCAACCACAACTAACACATATTTCTTCCCAAAGATATTACGCACCCTCATTGGTCACATAAATCCATATGAATCATATGAAGAACTTACGTGACGAGTTAGTAGGTTTGGGTTTATGGGCATACTTCTTGCTTTTTCCCAATTGACATCTTGAACAAAGATGATCCTTTTCATACTTTAGTCTAGGTAAACCTACAACTAAGTCCTTTACGGAAAGATCGTTGATGGTGCGAAGTTCAAGTGATTGAGGCAGCGATGCCATAACCATGACTTTGTTTTGAAGCCTTTGATAACAAGCGATTGGAGAAGCCCTCATCATGTCATCGATAGAGATGGTGTAAAGATTTGAGCCACGAGTTCCTTTTAGCAGTTCCTTACCATTAAGATCTCTAACAAAGCGGTATGTTTTACGAAGGCTACTTCTAGATCGAATCACGAAATTGACCAACGAGAGAGCAGTTATGACCTAAACCTTCCACATAGTAAACTCTAGAGATGACACTATCACCAACAACATAATCTCCATAACCCATAATAGCACCGAAATGATCATTACCAAATCTAACGATCCGATGAATTTGCTCACGAAGTTCATGAGCATGACGGTCTCGGTCATATGCTTGGAGCGACTGAGTCCGGTACCACGAGCGATTTGAGCGATCTGCGGTTGAACACGAGACAAGAATGGATAAGCGGATAATTGGGATCCCCATGCAAGAATGGGTTCCATTTGGTTAGTAACAATGTTTGGAACACCGCATCGAAATAGAAGCATTCATATCGAAAGTGAGGCAATGGAATCATTGTGAATAGATGCGATACTAGTGTCGATATTAGCCACATTCACGGTGTGATCACTTCTTAAGGAATAGTTCTACGGTAGGCATCCATTTTCTAGTGGGCATTATCGATTAGTCTTATGACCAACGGTATCCAATAAAAGCCTATTTCTTGAATGTTCTTCTGTGGGTTTCCTTTGTTTTCTAACTTTCTTTCGTTTTGCCTTTTAGCCTTTTTAGCATGAATTTTAGCATTAACAATATTAGCGGACAATTAACATCATTAGGCGAACATTAACACCACATTCATGATTAGAAGCGAAATTCAAGCGGACATCGGTACAAGGTTTGCAAATAGTATCGAATTGAATTAATTACGATGCGCCTATGGCTAATACTAGAATCAACACGATTCGTTTTATTCAATTCAAGCTTAAAGTTCCTAGATTGTTCTTCTACTTTCTTCGGTGCACATTCTTAGCTTGAGAGGTCCTATCATTCCTTGTATTGTCTTGAGACTTTGACCTGCTCCCTTTAATGTCATGATTACTCTGTAGAGGGAATGGGAACATTAGTTTGTTTAACTACTCTTTGCATCACTGTTTAGATGTCTTTGGGATCGAACTACATGCAGTGCACTAAGGTTCACATTCTTAAAACTAGAGTCTTGAGATTTGTACTCCTAGAAGGCATCTTTGAGTTCTCTTTCTTAGCATTGGCGGATCTAGAATCTGAACTACTCAAAGGTACACTACGGTTCACATTCAAAACATTGGGAATCGAGTGCATATCATATTTGGCATTAGGCATCGAGCATGGAATCAAAGGGTTAACTCTCTCACCTAATGTCTTTGGGCATATTGTGATCAAGCATTCTAAGATTTCTTGAGATCGTTTGGCATATAAGCATGCATGTCCAATTGCATTATCATGAGGTTTCTCTAGCTTATCCTCTTCAACAATCTCACATGAGACATTCTAAGCAATCCTTAAGAGATGAGAAATATGTTTGAATAGCTAGTTTGTTGTTCCTTAGATGAGGAGGGACATATGTCACAGACAAAGCATATTTATTACAAGAGTGAACCTTTGATACACCATTCTCCCCATTGGTCATTGGCATTTTCCTTTTACGACTCTTGATTCTCAATTTCCTTTTGCAATGAAGCTATTTGTTCGTTATTTTTGTTCTGAGTGACTTTAATTGATTCAAATAACTCATTGAAATGACGTTTAACCTTTTCATTTTCTTCTAGAAAACTTTCGTTTTCCTTTTGTAAAGCATTTACTAGGTTTTGAAGATGAAGCGTTTGAGAATTCGAGAATCTAAAGGAGGAGGCATTTGGGAGCTGTCATATTGTTCGTTTGACCCTTTAATTGAGAGATTTGGGCTTTCAACTTTACGATCGTGTTGCCTTGAGCTTGAATCATTCATCACGTTTGTTAATTTGAAAAGCGCATCAAACTCGGAGCATCGAAGATGTCTTGATATTTGAAGTTTTGACATTTTCTTTAAGATGTTGATATTTTAGTTGTAAATTAAAATGCTCAACTTCTAGTTTAGAAAATGTTTAACCAAATTGTCGTGATCATCGGTTCAATTTTCTCGTTTAGTTTAGAATTAGTTTTTCAAGCTCAATGACACGATCATGGGAGACTTTCGAGGCAACGAGATAGTTCATGAAATTTGGAAGCATTAATAGAGCAATTTGAGCGATGAAAAACACATCTTGAGCAACACATTCGATAATAAGATTCTCATTTAATGTATGCAAGTTCTTTCTCTCAATCTCATTATATTTTATTGCACGCTCATAGTCACTAACTTCAACAACCATTGCATCAAATTCCTTTTCCATTCCCTTAATATCGGTTTCTATCCCTTTTAAGACTCTCAAAGTGATCTTTTAGAAGTTTAAAGAAGGGCATGACCTCAGTTAAATAACATTCTTTCATTTGTTCAAAACCCTTTCTCCTTGATTATACCGATGGGTGTGATCCTTTTCTTGCAAGTTTTCTCAAAATCAACAAATAGTTGAAATATAACGTATTGGCTAATTAATGTCTTGCTTTTAGTGGCAATTGTTCTAGGTACAAGATGCATTGGTGTATTAGGAGGATACACGATCGCTCTAGGCATTTTCCAAAGGGAGGGTTTGTTTCAACAATATTTTCCGCTTTACGCTTATCTAAATCCTTTTCGAAGACTTGTTCGGGAGTCAACAATGTCGAGGCTTAAACTTGTTCAAGGAAATCCAGTTTTCCTTCTTGTAGTCATGAGGAGTGATAATTATGTTTTCTCTTTGCATTTGGGATCATTTTGTTTCTTATTCATCTTTTCCTAGTGATTTCATTTGATTTCTTATCTTCCTCGGTGCACTCAACACAACTAGGTTTGCCTAGGCTTAAGGATTTCATTACCATCATAAAGCACCTTATGAGCATTTCTAGCCTTTTAATTACCTCTGGATTTGGTTCCTCAACAAGGGAATGCTATGCTTATCGCTTAAGACTCGATGTTTAGTGACCATGTGAGCGATCGAATGGTGTTTCCTTGTATGTACAACTTGTTTTCAAGTTTGTTTTCAAAGTTTTCAGATTAGAAAAATCTCTCAAGAGTTTTGATTCCTTTGCATTAAATTCTTGCTTAAGCATTTTCACATTTTCTTGAAGTTCTTGTTTTGCTTATTTGTTTTAGAAAGTTTTTCTTGCAAGAATTTAATTCTTGTTTCAATACTTCTTCTCTAAACTTACTTTTCTAATTCTTGTACTCACTTGGTCATCCATTTCACTGCTCACGAGTGGTCAACTCAAATTTTGCACGTTGTTCATAAATAGCAACACGTTCTTTATAGGCATTTAGTTGAAATTATGGAATCATCGGGGCACATGCGGTGTATTCATCAAAAACATAGTCATTGTTGATGCGGAAGATGCATCACTTGGTACAACTTCACTTTCACTTTGTTTCACATATTGATCATATGGGACAATATCGATATTACCCATATTTTCAATATTTGATTCAATAGTTTCGATTGATTGTACTTTGTCATGCATCATTGCACATCGACATCATCGTATAGTTTTAATACCTACGAGATGAGCTTGTCATGGGATGGGCCAGCTAGTGGTGAAGAAGAGACCTTGGGAGAAACCATTGGAGAAATGCTAGCCATAAAAATTGTGTGTTGTGGGTCCATCATCCACATCAGTCGTATGCATCACGGTCGTGACTTGAAAGGCATTCGATGATTGTGACCTATCTCTGAATAGGTTTGCTCATCCACATCGCATCATAGGTCTTGGCATTGCCCTCGAAGAAAAAAGCAATTCCTCTTCATCAAAGCGGCACCATTGTCACGAGCTTGTGCGGTGACATCTTATCTCGAAGTAATCGGCGTGCGTGGGCGCTTTGGAGATGTGCGGTTCCTTGCAATGTGTCCCTCACCACCACAGTTATAACATTTGATTGGCTTAGCTTGACCTTGGTTACCATTCCTTCCTCGATTACGGTTGCCAACATAACCTCTCCCGCTCCACCTCTTCCACGATCATCTTGTCTTTCTGAGCTGGTTGCACCACGATCCTTCCATCTTTAACGCATGGCTTGATTGTGTGGGTTAGATCTTTGATACGAGGTTGTTGTTGGTTTGTGGGAGAGAATTCATGTTTTGACTAATGAGAAGAGCTAGTTGATTAATGAAGTTACCAGCGTGTGCATCGGCATCGACTTGTTTGAACATAGGATCGGGAATGAGTTTGTGATTACCATTACCCAAGGTATGACTTGTGATGCTTTGGTTGTGATTCCGATGTTTGAGTAGAAAGCGGTTGAGTCATTAGGCGAGCTTGTCTCTCCTGGTTGGTTTTGAGCGATTGAGAATCAATTTTTCAAACATAGCATGTCTCTCATTACGAAGGAGGAAGGCATAGAGTTGCTCATAGTTTGTATTCTTCAATCCTTTAGTGAGCTTCACGGTGACAAACTTGTGCCATTCGGGATTCATGTTGTTCACAAATTTTGAGTTCAAATTGAATGTTAGGCATAGTCATTCGATGTTCCTCATGTCATTCACTAACTTATGAAATCTCACATAGTACTCATAGACATTCTCATCGGTTTCATCTTGAAGTGCTCAAATTCGTCATAGAGTTGGGATTCTCTGTCTTCCATAGTTAGTTACGAACACGAGAGAAGCATCTTAACATTATCCCAAAGCGCCTTTGCATCGGTGTTATGATTGATCGACTTGTAGATGTCTTTAGGAAGACCTTGAAGAACAATGTTTGAAGCCACGATATCGCATCGAATCTCTTTTATCCTTATCATCAAGCTCATCATACATCTTAGGTCTGTCCATTCCGTAAGCAGGAGTACCATCTTCATTAGTATCAAGTATGTCTCTAGTCGTCTCAACTCGATATGGTCCTTCATCAATGGATTTGAGAATGTTGACACCATTTTCCTTTCAAGGCAATACAATCGATTCGTTGAGCCCAAGAATCGTAGTCGATTCATCAAGCATGGGTGGGCAGTATCGAGCATTGCTTGAACATCCTCGACAGCGATGGAGATGATAGTAGGAGCGTTGGTAGACATGTTAACAGTTATACGGGATTTTATAACTCTATGATTAAGCCGGAAATAGATTCTTTCACGGGTTTTACTAAATCAAGAAAACCGTAAACAATCACTCAAGTCGCTAGTCGCTAGAAGATAATGCACTAAGTCGCTGAGAAGATAATGCACTAAGTCGCTAACAATTAATTCGCTACACCACTAAGTCGCTAGAGTCCCAAGTCGCTAGACAAATGCAAGTCGCTAAGTAGTAACTCGCTAAGCCTCAAGTCGCTAGCAAAATTTTGGCGACAATTAGCTACTCAAGTCGCTAAAGATACAAGTCGCTAAAGAGCAACTCGCTCTGAGACCAAGTCGCTACCAGTCGCTACTCGTAGTGGAGAGTCCACTACTTGTACTTTAACTCGCTAGATCTAACTCGCTAGGTCCAAAAGCGTAACTCGCTACAAATTTGTAAAGCAAGTCGCTATGAAGAAAATAGTCCGTGAGCTAAGTCGCTAGCTTGAAAAACCATATAAACATCACTTTTCAATCCAAAACAACCCAACCAAGATGATTCAAGCTTACCAAATGAAAACCTAAACACTTGTGATGATTCTAAACATAAAAGTACTAACAAAATTCAAACTTTAACACAAGAAATCAACCAAATTACCAATTGTAGATATTACTTTTCACATACACATCAAACCATAACACAAAGTAGCATATAGATGGAATTCTAGAGAGAAAGTTAGAGGTTTAGGGAACTTAGTGAGAGAAAGTGAAAGATATTATTATGAGCTCAACTCTCTACCTTGGAAGGTAGAGAGTATTTATAGTCTTACATAACTCGCCACACTTTGGGTGTGGATCGGGCATCTGGTGGGTAAAGACCCGTCCGTCCTCCACGGTGTTACTTAACTAAATTACTACTTAACTTAAAAGAACTACGACTACGAGCTTTCTAACGATTACATATACTTGAGGTGACCGACTCTTTAATCTGGGAATTTCTAATTCCTAACAATCTCCCCAAGGAGGTCACCTCAATCATGTACCAAAATTACATTGAATACAAATAGATATTACATTAACAATTGATCTTGCATTCTTGATGTAGTCCTTTGCTCTAAGCTCGTAGTCATTGATTCTTCACAATGCATGTTTGGTTACTCCAAGTGGAGGTCTTTCTTGATCCACGTGATGATAAGTTTGAGCCATCTTTTGAGATCATCGACTATCAACAATCTCGACACATCCTTTGTGGTGTTGGTATTATGTGATGTTGTGACTTTAGGACCGACATGCTCACATTACGGATCATGAAATCTTCTCATCGAGTGGCGGAAGCTTTAGTTGATTCATGATATTGGCGGCGTAGCGAAGCTTGGTGTGAAAATATCGAGTCATTGATGCACTAATCATGATTTCTTTTGAGATGAATGTGTTAAGTGAGCATGCGGCTATGGATTGACCGCTTCATTACGATCGGTTTGCAAGCGTCGGGTGTACACGCATACAACGATTAGCAATAAATCGCACGAAAGTGTCTTTGATCACTTCGTTGAATTGAGTACACGGCCCGCGGTTCCCGTTGATCGATACAAATCTTGCTGTGATCGGTAGGATTCCTAAGAATCTCCTTGACGGGGTTTCGCGGTTGTTCTATTGTTCTCAAACGGAACATCTCAAAGAAGACAACACGGAGTGAGTGAACGGTAATTTTAAGTCCAGCGATTGATGAAAAGAGATTTGAAAAACAATCGTGTATTGCTCAATAGAAATTGTTTTGCAATACAAGCGAAGGTTTTATTGAAAATCAATTATCAATCATAAAAATACCTTTTGGTTTGAAAAATGAGTACACGTCGATGTGCTAAAGAAAAGAGTTTTTAAGCACAAAGACACGGTTTTCAAAGGTATCCGTCAATCCATAACTTTGAACGAGATTGATTCAAGAGATTGAATCGCCCCATTGTTTTCATTCGGTTGTCACATGGTTGATCTATATAATAGATCTCACATGCCACCTACCGGGAGCTTGTTTGATGTTGGCTCGAAGGCTTTCCATCTTCATTGTGAATATGTAA
Source organism: Chrysanthemum lavandulifolium (assembly GCA_022545495.1). Lineage (NCBI taxonomy): Eukaryota > Viridiplantae > Streptophyta > Magnoliopsida > Asterales > Asteraceae > Chrysanthemum > Chrysanthemum lavandulifolium. Next base: position 85,110,818 of record CM040246.1, read on the forward strand.
ACACATCACTCGGATGTTACGGCAATACCACAAGGATAATCGTGGGACTCAAGATATAATCTCTCTTTCCACATTGTGTGAAAGCAGAGAGTCTTCATTGAAAGTGTCCTAATGAGATTTATTGATGATCTCGTGGCTCTAGACTCAATTTGTGCATATTTGGATCCTGTCTTGGGAGACTAGGGAGAGGTCTCCTTCTTCAATATCAACCATCTCTAAGAAAGTCGATAGATAATGTCGGTTCCCGTGAGAATGAAACAAGTCCTTTTAAGAGGAACTTGAGTGGTTTGGAAAGTTGAAGTGCGGTGCGTCCTTTGGGTCCATGACGTCTTGTCTTCAATACCGATGTTACCATCGGTAGCATATGAAGTGAACCGGTTTACGCCCTAAGGTTGAATTAATGGAGGCTATTTGTTTTCACCCTTTTCTCATTCAATTCTTTTAATTCTTCAACCCCTTGATTGCTTACGAGACTTCATAGCTAGAACCTTGTTGGGTTTATTCGATTACTAGCTCGGTCTTAGTCCGCACTCTTCCCATATCTCATTTTCTCCTTTTATCATCATACCTAAGGACTTCTACACTAACTAGTGGATTGTCCTGGGTAGATCCCTCAGGATTACGGCGGATCATGGGAACCAATACCTAACCTTATCATCCTTATATCACCGTACATAAAGTAAAGTTGGTCGGTCAATTTGGTATTGTTCATACGCCATTGGATCCAATTGAAAACCATTTGAAAATCAATTCGGATACTTGTGATATATTATCAAAGCATTTTGTACACGAATTGTTTTGATATTTTAAACGAGAACTCCCCTCAACATGTGCATCAAGTATTTGAAAATGTTTTGCACACGGAGGCAAGAGAAAGAATTAACTTCTTTTGATTACCATTTTCTAAAGATATCAACATCACTTCCTCATCGGATCAAGTGGGTATAGCATTTAGGGAAGGATGAGGTTTCCATGAATTTGCTCCCCTCAATATGTGCCTCGAGGTTTGAAAAGAGTTTTGCACATACTAGAGGAACACTGCACATGGGATGAATGATCACGTTTCAAATCAAAGGTTTAAGATAGATGCTCCCCTCAACATGTGCATTGAAAATTTGAAATCGTTTGTCACATGTGGGAAGGATAGCATGTACATCCTTATAAAACCATTTACCGAATTATCGGTTTAAATCAATTTAAATCACACATTCTCCCCGATCACAATTATCAAATCATTTGAGATTTGTGATCTCGTATAATTAAATTGATTTTGAAAGCTTTTAAGGAGAATTGTGACTTGATTGTGAAAGCGTTTGAAGCGATAAGGATCGGATTTTAAGACTTTAAACTCCATTTATAAAACATGCATGTATATCTTTTGAAAACAATTTAATGCCAAATAACTTTTTAATTTAATTGAAATCATTCTCCCCTCAATCAATGACATAGGTTGTTGATTGAGAGATAGAATTTTGACAAATAAGTCGATGATTATCAAAAATAGAGATCGAGTTATTTTTCAAAGCATTTAGTTTTCAATGAGATAAATGTTTATAGAATCGAGCATGGAATTTGAAAACATGGTAAAACATGGCTCTGTTCTTTCTTTTAAAAACGGGTTATTGCTGAAAATGACAATAAACCATTTCTCTTTCTCAAAAATAATTTTTTTTTTTTTTTTTTTTTTTTTTTTTTAAAAATTGAACAACATCTAAAGACCCGTGTCATTCTTTGAATGACAACACAAAACCGTAGATATTATCGAATCGAGAGAAACATGACAAAATGACAATATTTTTTTTTTTTTTTTTTTTTTTTTTTCAAATTTTATGGATTTTGAAAGTTTTATATTTTCTATTTGATTTTTGAAGGTTTTATAATTTTGTATTTTGTTTTTGAATAGATATATACAAGAGATAGATGAAGAAAGACCTTTACTCCTCGTCTTCCTCACGAAGGCGTTTGAGAGTTCGGTTGAAGGCTTTTCAAACCAAGTCGTGGAAGAATAAACTCAAAGCGTTCTCTTGGAAGAGCTTTGGTGAAGATGTACGCTAGCGATATTCGGACCTCACAAAATATAGTTCCACCACACCTTTTCCACTTGTTCACGATGAAATGATGTCGAATGTCGATATGCTTTGCTCTTGAGTGTTGAGCGTTGTTGCATGAGAGAGCAATAGCACTTTATTATCACGATGCGGAGGATTTTGTTGAATTCAAAGCCATAGTCGGATAATTGAGATCTCATCCATAAGATTTGAGCACAACAAGATGACATGGCTATGTATTCAACCTCTGTAGAGAAATAGAAGTACTCATTTGCTTCTTTGAAGACCGACTCACAAGCTTATCACCCAGCGAGCACCTCGGCGTGCTTGACGTGTATCTTGACAACTGCATGATCGGCATACGCATAGGCCGTTAGTGACATACCGGTGTCCTTGGTACCATAGTCCCATATTGATGGTTCCTTGGAATCCGAAAGACCCGTTTAAGCGCTTCAAGGTGCTTTTAGTAGGCAGCACGGTATCTAGCACACATGCAAGCAATGAACAAGATGTCGGTCTACTAGCGGTGAGATACATCGGGGATCAATCATACTCCGATATTTCGTTTGGTCAATCATGATCCACGAGAGGTCCTCATCTAGTTTGGTTCGGTCAATCATGGGGGTGTCAGCGGTCACTTGAATCAAATCAAATTTCTTTAAAATCTACATTGCATATTTAGATTGATTTATGAAAATGCCTCGGGACTTTGTGAAATTTGTAATCCCAAGAAAAATGACATTTGTCCCATCATTGACATTTGAAACTTTGAACTCATTTCATTTGAAAAACGATCACATTCCATTGGGTCGATCGAGGCAAAAATAATATCATCAACATAAATTTGAACATGAATCAAATGTTTGCACGACTTCACGGTGAACAATGTAGGATCAATTGCTCCTTTGATGAATCCGGTTGATAGAAGAAACTTTGTGATGTATCATACCATGCCCTTGGAGCTTGCTTTAAACCGTAAAGAGCCTTCTTGAGCGATAAGCGTGAGTAGGATGCTCTTGATTCACAAATCCTTGAGGTTGGTGGCGTGAGCGACTTCTTTAAGATCTCCGTTCGAAATGCCGTCTTTACATCCATCGATAAACTACCATGTTCTTACTAGCGGCATTAGCGAAAGATTACGATTGCCTCGATTCGAGCAAGCTGGAGCAAAAGATTCTTCAAAGTCTATACCCTCCTCTTGGCGATATCCTTTAGCAACTAATCGAGCCTTGTTCTTGACACATCACCATGCTCATCAAGTTTTACTTTGAAGATCCATTTGAGAGCTATAATCATAGCACGATGCGGGGCGGTACTAACTCCCATACATCAAGGCGATCAAACTCATGAATTTCATCTTGCATGGCATTGAACCGACTATCTTCATTCATGGCGGTTTAACATCTTTTGGTTCGATCTTAGATAGTACGGAGTTGAAGAAGCACCATAAGGCATCGGTTGCGAGTTGTTTCGGGTTGATCTGAGACGAGAGGATTTCCAATGATGTTGTCTAATGGGTGATCGTGAGTCCATTTTACGAGGTGTTCATGTGGCATTTGTTGAGGCGAGGTAGGCGAGTCGATGTCTCTGAAGAAGATGGTTACGATGATGATTCGGGAGTAGCAAATATGTTTTCAAATGGAGCATCTTGAGGAGTCGCAAAGGGATTAACTTCATCATTGATGCGAAACATTTCCATGATGTACATTTGAAGAATGATGATTTGTTGATGAGGCGAAGGATCGTGGCGGTGCTTCTTGACTTAAAGATATTGAGGCGATGGATTGACTTCATTCACTTTGGAATATGAGCATCCTCTGTTGTAGGGATCGACACCTCATTAGTAGTAGACTCATCAGTTCATCAAACATGGGATCAAACAATTTCTTTACATCATCTTGGATGGAGGTACATATGGAGTTTCTTGAGAGGAGTTTGGAACAAGGGATGAACCAATAGAATTTGTTTTGAAGTGCGGGTCTGGTGGAGTGTCCGGGAGCCATTTGACCGGTCGACTCATCAAGCGTAACGTGAATTGTTTCCATGATATTTCGGGTTCTTTTGTTGTAGATTCGGTATCCCTTTTTGTTTGATGCATATCCTACAAATACTCCAATGTCGACTTTGGCCCTAAGTTTGCCTAAGTCTTGACCCTCATTAGTTGGATAGCACAATGCACCAACACACGAAGGAAAGATAGATTAGGTTTTGTTGTGGACAAGTTCATATGGAGTTTTCCATGAATAGTGTGAATCGAGGGAGCGATTTTGTGTGTAGCATGCGGTGGCAATAGCTTGACCCGGAGAAACATTGGAACCTTTGAGTAGATCGGCATTGTTCTAGCGGCTTCAACAAAGTACGATTTAGTCTTTCAACTACACCGTTACATTGAGGGGTTCGTGGAACACTTCTTTGATGGTGATTCAATGCTTTCATAGAATTCACTAAGTTGTTTGTTGACAAACTCGGTTCCATTATGCATTACGATAATTACAGCGGTTTTGTTTAGTCGAACTGCAATTTGTTTGATGAGTTTGATGATGATATCGGAGTTTCATCCTTTGTCCTTAAGAACTTGACCGGTGAATCTAGGTAATCATCAACTACAACTAACACATATTTCTTCCCAAAGATATTACGCACCCTCATTGGTCACATAAATCCATATGAATCATATGAAGAACTTACGTGACGAGTTAGTAGGTTTGGGTTTATGGGCAAACATCTTGCTTTTCCCAATTGACATCTTTGAACAAAGATGATCCTTTTCATACTTTAGTCTAGGTAAACCTACAACTAAGTCCTTTACGGAAAGATCGTTGATGGTGCGAAGTTCAAGTGATTGAGGCAGCGATGCCATAACCATGACTTTGTTTTGAAGCCTTAGATAACAAGCGATTGGAGAAGCCCTCATCATGTCATCGATAGAGATGGTGTAAAGGTTTGAGCCACGAGTTCCTTTCAGCAGTTCCTTACCATTAAGATCTCTAACAAAGCGGTATGTTTTCGAAGGCTACTTCTAGATCGAATCACGAATTGACCAGCGAGAGAGCAGTTATGACCTAAACCTTCCACATAATACACTCGGAGATGACACTATCACCAACAACATAATCTCCATAACCCATTATAGCACCGAAATGATCATTACCAAATCTAACGGTCCCGATGAATTTGCTCACGAAGTTCATGAGCGTGACGGTCTCGGTCATATGCTTGGAGCGACTGAGTCCGGTACCACGAGCGATTTGAGCGATCTGCGGTTGAACCTGAGACAAGAATGGATAAGCGGATAATTGGGATCCCATGCAAGAATGGGTTCCATTTGGTTAGTAACAATGGTTGGAACACCCGCATCGAAATAGAAGCATTCATATCGAGACGGTGAGGTAATGGAATCATTGTGAGTAGATGCAATACTAGTGTACGTATTAGCCACATTTACGGTGTGACCACTTCTTAAGGAATAGTTCTACCGGTGAGGCATCCATTTTCTAGTGGGCATTATCGATTGGTCTTATGACCAGCGGTATCCAATAAAAACCTATTCTCTTGAATGTTCTTCTGTGGGTTTCCATTGTTTTCTAACTTTCTTTCGCTTTTGCCTTTTAGCCTTTTTAGCATGAATTTTAGCATTAACAATATTAGCTGGACAATTAACATCATTAGGCAAAACATTGACATCACATCCATGATTAGAAAGCGAATTCAAGCAAACATCGAATACAAGTTTTGCAAATAGTATCGAATTGAATTAATTACGATGCGCCTATGGCTAATACTAGAATCAACACGATTCGTTTTATTCGATTCAAACTTAAGGTTCCTAGATTGTTCTTCTACTTTCTCGGTGCACATTCTTAGCTTGAGAGGTCCTATCATTCCTTGTATTGTCTTGAGACTTTGACTGCTCCCTTTAATGTCATGATTACTCTGTAGAGGAATGGGAACATTAGTTTGTTTACTACTCTTTGCACCACTGTTTAGATGTCTTTGGGATCTGAACTACATGCGGTGCACTAAGGTTCACTTTCTTAAAGCTAGATGTCTTGAGATTAGTACTCCTAGAAGGCACATTTGAGTTCTCTTTCCTAGCATTGTGGATCTAGAATCGAACTACTCAATGGTACACTCGGCTCTCATTCAAAACATTGGGAATCGAGTGCATATCATGTTTGGCCTTAGGCATTGAGCATGGAATCAAAGGGTTAACTCTCTCACCTAATGTCTTTGGGCATATAGTGATCAAGCATTCTAAGATTTCTTGAGATCGTTTGGCATATGAGCATGCATGTCCAATTGCATTATCATGAGGTTTCTCTAGCTTATCCTCTTCAACAATCTCACGCAGGCATTCTAAGCAATCCTTAAGGGATGAGAAATATGTTTGAATGGCAAGTTTGTTGTTCCTTAGATGAGGGGGGACATATGTCACAGATAAAGCATATTTATTACTAGAGTGAACCTTTGATACAACATTCTCCCCATTGGTCATTGGCATTTTCCTTTTACACGACTCTTGATTCTCAATTTCCTTTTGCAATGAAGCTATTTGTTCGTTGTTTTTATTCTGAGTGACTTTAATTGATTCAAATAACTCATTGAAATGACGTTTAACCTTTTCATTTTCTTCTAGAAAACTTTCGTTTTCCTTTTGTAAAGCATTTACTAGGTTTTGAAGATGAAACGTTTGAGAATTCGAGAATCTAAAGGAGGAGGCATTTGGGAGCTGTCATATTGTTCGTTTGACCCTTTAATTGAGAGATTTGGGCTTTCAACTTTACGATCGTGTTACTTGAGCTTGAATCATTCATCTCGTTTGTTAATTTGAAAAGCGCATCAAACTACGGAGCATCGAAGATGTCTTGATATTTGAAGTTTTGACATTTTCTTTGAGATGTTGATATTTTAGTTGTAGATTAAAATACTCAACTTCTAGTTTAGAAAAATGTTTAACCAAATTGTCGTGATCATCGGTTCAATTTTCTCATTTAGTTTAGAATTAGTTTTTCAAGCTCAATGACACGATCATGGGAGACTTTCGGGGCCACGAGATAGTTCATGAAATTTGGAAGCATTAATAGAGCAATTTGAGCGATGAAAAAGACATCTTGAGCAACACATTCGATAATAAGATTCTCATTTAATGTATGCGGGTTCTTCTCTCAATCTCATTATATTTTAGTCTGCGCTCATAGTCACTAATTTCAACTATTATTGCATCAAATTCCTTTTCCATTCCCTTAATATCTGTTTCTATCCCTTTTAAGACTCTCAAAGTGATCTTTTAGAAGTTTAAAGAAAGGCATGACCTCGATTAAATAACATTCTTTCATTTGTTCAAAACCTCTTTCTCCTTGATTATGCCGGTGGGTGTGATCCTTTTCTTGCAAGTTTTCTCAAAATCAACAAATAGTTGAAAAATAACGTATTGGCTAATTAAGGTCTTGCTTTTAGTGGCAATTGTTCTAGGAACAAGATGCATTGGTGTATTAGGAGGATACACGGTTGCTCTAGGCATTTTCAAAGGGAGGGTTTATTCTTGCAATATTTTCGACTTTCGACTTATCTAAATCCATTTTCGAGAAGACTTGTTGGGAGTCAACAAAGTCGAGTCTTAAACTTGTTCAAGGAAATCCAGTTTTCCTTCTTGTAGTCATGGGAGTGATAATTACTTTCTTCTCTTTGCACTTAGGATCATTTAGTTTCTTATTCATCTTCTCCTAGTGACTTCATCTAATTTCTTGTCATCCTCGATGCACTCAATGCAACTAGGTTTTGTCTAGGTTTAAGAATCTCATTACCATCATAGATAACACTTTGAGTTGCTTTTGCTATCTTTCCATACTCGGGGTTGGGTTTATCTATAATGGGAACACTATGCTTATCGCTTAGAACTCTATGCTTAGTGATCATGTGAGCGATCTGAATGGTGTTTCCTTGCATGTACAACTTGTTTTCAAGTTTGTTTTCAAAGTTTTCAGATTAGAAAAATCTCTCAAGAGCTTTGATTCTTTTGCATTAAATTCTTGCTTAAGCATTTTCACATTTTCTTGAAGTTCTTGTTTTGCTTATTTGTTTTAGAAAGTTTTTCTTGCAAAGAATTTAATTCTTGTTTCAATACTTCTTCTCTAAAATTACTTTTCTAATTCTTTGCGCACTTGGTCATCCATTTCACGCTCACGAGTGGTCAACTCAAATTTAGCGTTGTTCATAAATAGCAACACGTTCTTTATAGGCATTTAGTTCGAAATTATGGAATCATCGGGAGCACATGCGGTGTATTCATCAAAGACATAGTCATTGTTGATGCGAGAAGATGCATCACTTGGTACAACTTCACTTTCACTTTGTTTCACGTATTGATCGTATGGGACAATATTGATATTACCCATATTTTCAACATTTGATTCAATAGTTTCGAGTTGGTTGTACTTTGTCATGCATCATTGCACATCGACATCATCGTATAGCTTTAATACCTACGAGATGAGTTTGTCCTTGGATGGGCCGACTTGTGGTGAAGAAGAGATCTTGGGAGAAACCATTGGAGAGATGCTAGCCATAAAGATTGTGTGTGCGATGGGTCCATCATCTACATCAGTCGTATGCATCACGATCGGCGACTTGAAAGGCGTTCGATGATTGTGACCTATCTCACGAATAATTGCTCATCCACATCGCATCATAGGTCTTGGCATTGCCCTCGGCAAAAACAACAATTCCTCTTCATCCAACGCGGCACCATTGTCACGAGCTTGTGCGGTAACATCTTATCTACGAAGTAATCGGCGATACGTGGGCGCTTTGGAGATGTGCGGTTCCTTGCAATGTGTCCCTCACCACCACAGTTATAGCATTTGATTGGCTTAGCTTGACCTTGGTTACCATTCCTTCCTCGATTCGATTGCCAACATATCCTCTACCGGCTCCACCTCTTCCACGATCATCTGTCTTTCTGAGCTGGTTGCACCACGATCCTTCCATCTTTAACGGTGGCTTGATTATGTGGGTTAGATGCGATTCGAGGTTGTTGTTGGTTTGTGGGAGAGAATTCATGTTTTGACTAATGAGTAGAGCTAGTTGATTAATGATGTTACCAGCGTGTGCATCGACATCGACTTGTTTGAACATAGGATCGGGAATGAGTTTGTGATTACCATTACCCAAGGTATGACTTGTGATGCTTTGGTTGTGATTCCAATGTTTGAGTAGAAAGTTGTTGAGTCATTAGGCGAACTTGTCTCTCCACGGTTGGTTTTGAGCGATTGAGAATCAATTTTTCAAACATGGCATGTCTCTCATTACGAAGGAGGAAGGCATAGAGTTGCTCATAGTTTGTATTCTTCAATCCTTTAGTGAGCTTCACGTTGTGACAAACTTGTGCCATTCGGGATTCATGTTGTTCACAAACTTTGAGTTGAAATTTGAATGTTAGGCATAGTCATTCGATGTTCCTCATGTCATTCACTAACTTATGAAATCTCACATAGTACTCATAGACACTCTCATCGGTTTCATCTTGAAGTGCTCAAATTCGTCATAGAGTTGGGATTCTCTGTCTTCCACAGTTAGTTACGAACACGAGAGAAGCATCTTAACATTATCCCAAGCGCCTTTGCTTGATGTTATGATTGATCGACTTGTAGATGTCTTTAGGAAGACCTTGAAGAACAATGTTTGAAGCCACGATATCGCATCAAATCTCTTTTCTCCTTATCATCAAGCTCATCATACATCTTAGGTTTGTCCATTCCGTAAATAGGAGTACCATCTTCATTAGTATCAAGTATGTCTCTAGTCGTTTCAACTCGATATGGTCCTTCATCAATGGATTTGAGAATATTGACACCATTTTCCTTTCAAGGCAATACAATCGATTCGTTGAGCCCAAGAATCGTAGTCGATTCATCAAGCATGGGTGGGCGAGTATCGAGAACCATTGCTTGTACATCCTCGACAGCAGATGGAGATGACGGTAGGGGCGTTGGTAGACATGTTAACAGTTATCACGGGATTTTATAACTCAATGATTAAACCGGAAATAGATTCTTTCACGGATTTTACTAAATCAAGAAAACCGTAAACAATCACTCAAGTCGCTAGATGATAAAGCTCTAAGTCGCTCGCTAGAAACAAATGCACTAAGTCGCTACCAATTAATTTGCTAGACGACCAAGTCGCTAGAATCCCAAGTCGCTATGAGGAAAAGCAAGTCGCTAAGTAGTAACTCGCTACGGACCAAGTCGCTAACCAAATTTTGGCGACAATTCGCTACAGTCGCTAGAAACACAAGTCGCTAAAGAGCAACTAAACTCTTGACCAAGTCGCTACCACAAGTCGCTACCGTGGTGGAGATTCCACTACTTGTGCTTTAACTCGCTAGATCTAACTCGCTAGCTTTAACAACGTAAGTCGCTACAAAGCGTGAAGCAAGTCGCTACCAAGAAACTATTCCGTGAGCTAAGTCGCTAGCTTGAAAAACCAAATAAACTTCACTTTTCAATCCAAAACAACCCAACCAAGATGATTCAAGCTTACCAAATGAAAACCTAAACACTTTTGATGATTCTAAACATAAAAGTACCAACAAAATTCAAACTTTAACACAAGAAATCAACCAAATGATGCAAAAACCACTAAACTTTTCAAACTCAAAACCACCTAAAACCACTATAAATCCAAAGATGTGCAAGATATGATCTAACCATGGCTCTTGATACCAATTGTTAGATATTACTTTTCACATACATCAAACCATAACACAAAGTAGCATATAGATGGAATTCTAGAGAGAAAGTTAGAGGTTTAGGGAACTTAGTGAGAGAAAGTGAAAGATATTATTATGAGCTCCAACTCTCTACCTTGGAAGGTAGAGAGTATTTATAGTCTTACATAAATCGCCACACTTTGGGGTGTGGATCGGGCATCTGGTGGGTAAAGACCCGTCCGTCCTCCACGGTGTTACTTAACTAAATTACTACTTAACTTAAAGAACTACGACTACGAGCTTTCTAACGATTACATATACTTGAGGTGACCGACTCTTTAATCAGGAATTTCTAATTCCTACACGACATCAAACCATAACAACAAGGTGGCGTATAAGTGGAATTCTAGAGAGAAAGTTAGAGGTTTAGGGAACTTAGTGAGAGAAAGTGAAAGATATTATTATGAGCTCCAACTCTCTACCTTGGAAGGTAGAGAGTATTTATAGTCTTACATAAATCGCCACACCTCGGTACGTGGATCGGGCATCAGTGGGTAAAGACCCGTCAGTCCTCCACGGTGTTACTTAACTAAATACTACTTAATCTAAAGAACTACGACTACGAGCTTTCTAACGATTACATATACTTGAGGTGACCGACTCTTTAATACCGGAATTTCTAATTCCTAACACAAAACATTCCCGACCATGGAGAACCCTCTACATTATGATCACCAAATCCGTTTACGGACATGGCGGTGGTTATGAGCAACCCAAGCTCATGGAACTACAAATATTTTGGGCTTTGGTCGACAAGAAAGACATAGAAGTTGAGGCTACGATATGGGACGATATGATGACTTTCCTTAAAAGCTTGGCACCAAAATCCGTATATCGGATATATGCTGTTGATCAACGAGCTCTAGGGTATAATCGACATTCCATGAGACTCGATGACCCCAAACAACACTCCATGTTGTATGAGCCCACACTCGATCGGTTAAGGACTCTACAACAAAGAAACAAGGTGCGATCTTGCCGGATCACCTTATAGCGAAGATATCAAACAAGCGTATTCGTACAAACGATATCGGTAGCGAGTTGAAGAAGGTAAAGTAGGTTTTCTTGATGAAAAGTCCGTTGGTACACCTACAAGGAAAACCGGAAGAGGAGTGCGGGAAGTGTTACAAGCGCGAGTCAAAGAAAGTTCCTAAGAGGAAACACGGACACAAACGGAAAGTTCCTCTGAAGCTATTCCTATTCCCAAGCGAACGCAACAAAAGCTTTTGGATGAAAGTTCGAGGAAGCTGAATCGAGGCGAAGAGGTCACCTACTGCGGCGCAATCGATGACACTCAGCAAGTAGCTAAACCTCCCGGTCAAAAGGCGACCAAGGCAAAGGAAAACTCCGATGGTGAGCATGAAGAAGAAATCTCATATGAAAAGCCACCGGCGGATCGACTACGGAAAAGTTCAAAATCATAAGACTCAACACCGCGCAAAGAGTTCGAACAACAACAAATGTGTGGCCCGGAGGATCAAGTGGTGGTGTCGATCTACACCAATTCACGATCACGGTTAATCAACCCGATAAAGGGCTGGTGCCACCACTCTTGAGCAACAACAAAAGCACGGAGGATTCTATTGATTATGACATTGAGGAACGAGAAAAGGAAAAGTCGAGAAGAAAAAGGCGATGGAGGGTGCGGCTCGAGCCAAAGCGAGATGAAGAGGCCAGTTGAGTGAAGAAAAGGCTAAGTCTGGACATGATGATGATATTGATTATGATACTTTTCTTCTAAACTGACCCTTGCGCTCAAGGAGGAAACTTACGAGCTACCAAGGACCTGAGCCACCTCGCAACTCCTCATCATCGATTAGATCTTCTCACTCTTCACCTCCACCATCCAAAGGCACAACGGATCCACATCAAATCGTGAAGAAACCAACGAGACTCTGGATATCTCGGTCTAAAACCAAGATTGTTAAAGGCATCAAGCGGTCAAGAAGAAAGGCGTGACCAACAAAAGTTAAATCAACTGGCGTGACATCAACCTTCTACATGGCGAGATAGACAAGATGTCAAGTGAAAGGAGTATATCCAAGTTTATGTACGTGACCTCCAGGAGAAATGAACAATATGATCGGGGAATATACTCACAAATTCCTTCGATATTGTTCACGGGTTACAAGGAAATGTTTGCAGACGACTCTATCCAAATCTCCTAAAATTGGCGAGCAAACAATGCAATCACTCGGTAACAATGATGATCAATCAATGGAGCTGCGGTTCTCTACGATGCGAGTTGATTGCCAATGGTGCTACAAATGTCTAAGCGATCGGCAACATTTACGCCGGCGAAGGTAAATTGTTTGAGCGTTCTTGGAATATCAACTCAAGACTTCATGCAAGGAGCAAAGTGAAAGGCCTAAGCGTCAAGAGCGATGAAGATAAGGATAAAGATAAGGGCCTAAGCGTCCAAATCGATCACGGAGAACCCTCCTCCATCCTCTACCACCCCTAAGGACTCCAACACCAAGGCGATCTCCTCCGCTCTTCTTGACAAACCTCGGGACTTTGAGTTGCCACCTGAGACGGAGAAAGCAGATGATCATTTCGAATACCTTTGGTGGTGACGATGAGGAAGTTCACGAGCCCAACAACAACCCACCTCTCCGCATCAACTAAGAAACCGGCATCCTCATCTAGGCCAAAGAAGAAGAAGAAGGCGCCTAAAGGTGATGTCGTCTCATGGCTAGGCGAAGATGACACAGAGTATGAATGGTTCTCTACACTAGTTGATGCTACACCACTCTAACGGATGATCAAGATATGGTAGAAGGTAATCGTTGGAGCATGCTAAGTTTCTTCAAGAAAGTTCGAGTGAAGAAGATGGCGAAATCGAGTTGAGGCGCATCAAGAATGAAGCCTTTCAACTACTCGAAAGCATTTCGGAAAGTGCTATTGAGTTGAGTATCACCTTGAAAACATATACGAGCCATGTCTAACAACATTGATTGGCTCACCCTTGAAGCAAACATCGACTTCACGGAAGAGACAAGGCTCCATACTACGGTGGTCAGACCTCTACCAACGATTGGCCAACCGGATCAACCTAAGATTCCATTGGCTACTTCTTCAACAATGATGCGGAATTTCTTCTACACAGTAGCGATGGTTCAAAGAAATCGCTACATCACTTACACTTCCGTTCCGTGACCATATACTCCAAGCGCATAGCCATCGAGGAAAGGCTACCCATGTTTTCCAACATCGTGGAGCGATATGACATAGATGCAATGTGCGGGATTCACCATTGGCGGGAGCAAGCGAATCTACTACAAAAGGCGCGGGTTCGAAAGTCTCAACATGAAGTGTGCGGTGCAAAAGGGATCGTTCTTTGTTAAGCATGTAGCTCTTTCGTCTAAATGGGACTACACTTTCCTCGAAAATTGTGGTCAAAAGACAAAGCGAAAGGGACTATGAGTTACGTGAAGCGGACTTTGAATTTGTCTCTGATGACATTGAAGATCGTATCTTGCCAAAGTGCGGGAAGAATGAGACAATTCTCATTGAAATTCAACGTGAATACATTAAGTCCTTGCTTATCTTCGCCGAAGCATCGTGATCCGGGAACATGTAGAAGATTTACAACTTTGTTGAATCGTATCGGACACGTGTCAACCTCACGGACCTCGGCTAGAACTTCACGACATCAACCGCTTCCACATATACACTCGTCGGCAAACCATTCAAAGTAGTTTACCGTAGTGAACTACAACGCATAGCTTGATGGCGTGTAGAGATCTTCATAAGTTTGGAGATCACACTCGAAGCATGTCGGGGCGACTTGGCTTATAGGTTGAAGGCGATACATGAAGGCATTGGGTCACCAAAGCGATGGAATTCTCGGAGAGGCGGGATGTTAAGAGGATAATCACTCGTATCGATGAAAGGTTATGCGAAGGGACCGTTCGAACTACGGAGAGCTTCGTGGGTGGTCGTCGAGATTACTCTCACGTGCTATCAACATACTGTTCGCATTCACGAAATATTCTTTGGACTACAGGTACCCACTGCTGTTTCATTTTCTATTTGGATGTGTGATTTTATAATGACAATGGCTTGTGCACACATATGATGTACAACCCGTTCTTGTATTGAAAGGACCACGTAGTGCGCTTGATGCCACAATCCTATAAAGGAGCGAAAGCTTCTTACTTTTGATTAAAACTTATTAAACCTTTCATTTTCAAAGGTTTTGCTCAAAAGGACAAGTACTTCCCCTTATGATTTTCAAAACCTCAAAGTTTACATCACTTGTTGAGGGGTATTTGATTAAAACTTTGTTCAAATTGTTCATCGTGGTAATCTTCCCACAAAACTCAAAATGGTCATATTTGATATCAAAATTTAGTCAAAATAACATTTATATGCCATTTTTAGGGAGAAAAATTATGTGATAAAATATCTTGTGATTGGCTATTGAATTCTCGTGTGAAAAGACTTCAACCCATGAATTGATGAAATCGAGCAGTCATACATCGAAAAGATTTGTCTTCCAAGACTTATCCGAGTAGATCGTACCTTTAGAAACTCTGATAGACATGAACTTTGTGGGTTTGACAACCTTTCGGGGTTGTCCGCATCTTCAAGGTAGTTACTAGAGCTAGTTGTCACCTAAAGGCGACAATGTATCTCTTTAACTATGCAGTAATGTGTGTCGCAAGAAATTGTCTATCTTGAGTCGATCAATTCAAAGTCGCGCTCCTCTCTCACCGTGCAGTTTCATCAAAACACTTAAGCACGTGTGGAGGGGAGTATTTACGCAAAATCTTAAACTCTCAGCAGTGGTATTAAATGTTTCTTACTCATAACCACTTTGAGAGATTTTCAAGAAAATTGGTTTATGACAACATAGGTTAGTCATGGGTTATAAGGTGACTAAGGTTAGGAATAACCGTCCTATGATCCGCTTGAGCGGGAGGGATCTACCAAGGACATCACAAATAGTTAAATTTAGAAGTCCTTAGGTATGATTATTAAAAGGAGAAAATGAGAATCGGAGAAAGAAGGAGTTGAAGAATTAAAAGAAAAGCAAAGAAAAGGGTGAAAAGAAATAGCCCTCCAAATTATTCAACTTAGAGGCGGACAGGGTTCAATTCATATACTCTTGGTTGTCACGAGATGACACCGGTATTGAAGATCAAAGTCGTCATGGACCCGATGGCGCATGCACTAAACCTTCTTAGCCACTCAGTTTCTCCCAAAAGAAGCTTGTTTCATTCTCACAGGGAACCCTACGTAAACTATCGGCTTTCTCTTAGAGATAGGCGGTATTGAAGAAGGAGACCCTCTCCTAGTCTCAGCTCGGGAAAACCAAAGCGCCTTGTTGAGTCTAGAGCCACGAGATTCATCAAAAGATTTCTTAGGTACACTTGACATTTTATAAACTTGTCGTTCAACAATAAGAACATAAGTGATACTTTATCGTGTCCTTCACGGATCTTAGCAATCTGTCGAGAACATTTATGAGAGGTTCACACTTTTGATCCTCGGTGATTGAATGGAAACTCCTTCCGGTCAACATCAAACGACCACAGCGGTCACCGGTAACTCCCGTGGATTACGCTAAGTGTGTCTCAAGCGGTCTCTGATCATGAGGTGATGCTTGATTGTACCTCGACTCATCTCATCTGTGGGTGTACTTGGTACATCGTGTTATCTCACTTGTGGGACTCGGTTCGAGAGCGACCTTTGTGAGAATTAGAGTTGTGTTTTCACACTATGTTGTTAACACTCTCGAAGTTCAAACTTGTAAGTCTTGGAATCAACTTATTACTAACCTTTCTTATGTTTTCTTCTTATGGAAGCTACGGGTGGGTGATCGTGCAGATTCTTCACATGCTCATACCAACAACATCACTAATGGAGTTCTATCAAAAGGCAACACAAAGTCGAATGATTCTTTGTCAAGTCAAAGAATCTACAAGTTTAAAGACTAAGAGAACTTCATCGATCTTGAAATCAAGCGTCAAAAAGCGTGTGAGCATGTTGAAGAAAGGCGTGGAACACTTTGACAACGAGCGGACACGATGGAACAACAACAACATACTATCACTACCATCACAAAGAACAAAGTAAATGATGACGTCAAGCGAGAATACTTCAAAAAACAATTTCTCTACGGGAGATTGTTTGAATCAAGACACTTCTTCTCACAAGAAGAAGAATGTCGGAAGGCGTCAAAGCTACTATTACATCGGCACTACAGCGTTTATCACTCTTTCATTCATCACCAACACTTAGGGAGATTGTTGGAATCACTCCTAAACATTAATTCAAGTGTTAGTGATTCATATGTAATAGGTAGCTTAATATGGCCTTTATGTTTGTTATTAAGCTAAGGCTTATGTAGAAGGCCCATAAGCCTTGGCCCAAGCCCATAAGAAGGGAAGGAGTCTAGATGTGTTGCCGTAGCTCCTTGCCCTATAAATACCTCTTGTAAACCTTCTATTGAAGGTTGGTTGTTCATTTTATTCACTCTCTACGCGTAACCTTTCATTATTCATTCGTGTGTGTGATTATCTTGTTCAACCGATCACTCTTAATCTTTCTTTCTTATATTGATGCTTGTGTTATGAATATGGGAACCTAACAATTGGTTTGTGAAATTGAAAGTAACTAGCAACAAGGGTTTATGGACTTAGGAACTATATATTTGTTTATTTTTATGTTTAGAACCATTAAATATTTCTCATGTCTTTATCCTATTTATCCTACCCTTGTAACATGCATGTAGCCTTTATATATATTTTTTTTACCCATTTTACTTTCTAACTTAGTTAGATTTAGACTCTAGTGGCTGAGAGATGAAATATTGTCAGCTTATGATAGAGTATTCGCCGTGATTGAGCAATTGAGCGATTAGAAAATTATAACACAGAGATTAGTGAAAGATTGAGTGTTACTTCGTTTCCCATTTCGTGAGGCGCTCGACTTATCAATTTACCGAAATAAGTTATATTTAAATTCATATTTTCTGGTTTTGTCCAGGAGATATATTTATAAGTTTAAAACTAGAGTTTACTTGAAGACGAGTAAAAGTCAAGTGGGAGGATTTTTTATATCATAAAATAAGAACATGTTTGTGGTATTAATATCCTATGTTTATTGCTCATTTTTTTAGAACTTTATAAGAGTTGGTACTGATTTAAGTTTCTTTTGCATATTAGTACTAATCTGGAGCAATTAAGCAAAAGGCACGGAAAATAAGCAAAAAGGGGTGAAAAGATCTTCAGAAGTTTCATACGATGTATAGACCTAAAAGTTATACGGTGTATACCCCTCAAAACGTGGAAAAACACAAGACTTGGACAAAGCACATACGACGTATACAATGTTTTTCCATACGTCGTATATGAAGACAATGAGTTACGCGACTAAGTGTTTTGAAAGACCCATACGGCACATAGGAGCTTATACCCATACGTCGTATACATGAAGACTTATTGAAGTAGCGTAAAGTGAAAGTTAGGCATGTATAGTGCACAAGAAGGCCTATACAACGTATATGATTCATACATATACGCTTTATAGTAGAATCAAGTGAAGAAATAAAGATGTTGTAGTATTTTGGCCATAACTTCTTTATACAACCTTATTTTTAGGTGATTCAAGTTGCTATGGAAAAAGAAAAGAGAAATTTACAATTTTATTGCTTTGGGATAAGCCTAAAAATAAACTAAAACAATCCGAATTCGAGAGTGAATACAGCGTATAGAGAAGATCGTAGCCGTATAAATGGTCGGTTCAGCAAAACTCTATAAATAAAACTGTAAACCCGACATTTTATTGATTCCACCTCCACTAGTCGACTTTGGACAATAGAAGACTCATATTCCACCATTCCCAAACTGTAGTCATCAGTGGATCAAGGGTTAATTCATCATAAACATTCGTTTACTTCAATTTGATTGTTATCATAGTTTATATTATATTTAATCTTTCGAATTCGATTTTATTTTGTTTATCTTGTGTTATGGAAAGCTAAGCACATATGTACTTGCCTGGTTAGGAATTTTCTTATTAATGACTTGATTTATTGAGTTTAATCTAGCTTTGTTTTAAAAAATTTATATGTGTGTTAGTATACTTACGTCCTTAAGATTATCAGGATATCCGTTGATAGTAGTTAATTAGTAGGTTAAAAAGTTAAGTACCTGATTCATTAGTATACTGACTAATGTCACCTAGTGGGTAGGATTATGGACATTAACCTAACGGGATTAAAAGTAGTGCACGATAAGTTTTAAAATTTAGTGAACGATAAATTGGCAACTTATTTGGTAATTAAGTGTATGGCAAAACACATTAAAAACATGTCACATAGAAGACTAGGAGTATTTAACGCTTAGACAATAACTAGGTTATCGCGAACTAGCGTCGGATAAGTAGTTATTTGATAAAGTGTATAGCGATTAACGGTCCGTATTAGACTTACACTACAAAATACCCATGAAGCCATTGCTAGTTGAACATTACACCAATGAATCATGCCGTTGATAGGTTAGGGGAATGGTTGGGCGAGTACATCTTTACCTATTGATTTAAGTTTCATTTTCATTTCCTTGTTATTTTAATTCTCGTCGTATACTTACTTATTAATTTTTATAATCACGTGGATTCAAAGCATAGTTGTCGTTCTTAATTAATTTACTTTTAAACAATTGTATGTATTTCACACACTCCAACGAACGACCTTATCTTACCGAGTCTATACCATACATGTACGGGTATGTTGCCTGAAAGTGTTGGTATTAACTTGTTAGATTCGGAATGTAAAAAGTACATTAATGGTAAAGTAAATGATTGGTAAAGTGCATGAATGGTAAAAAGTACATTATAGATTCTAGCTTCAAGTTGAGAAATCAACTTAACTCAAGTTGGGCATTTATGAGCCATTAGATTTGATCCAATGGCCCAAATAAAAAAAATTGTTTTAATTTGAGCCATTGGATTAAATCCAATGGCTCATAAATGCCCAACTTAAGTCAAGTTGATCCTCTTAACTTGAGAGGATTTTCTTCCATTGTGAAATTACTCAAACTTGTCATCTTTTTCTCATTGTATATGTTAGTTAATTATGTTAAAGTTAAGTATACAAAGTTGTGTTATAAGAGCATCTACAATGCATTTAATGCTTGAAACATTTAGTAACCAAAGCTTCGAGCAAAGACTTGAGCTTTACCAAGTCTTTGTATAAAAGCTTTCTAAAAAGCTTTGGTTGCAATGCCAAAAACTCACTAAAAAGACTTTTTAGAATAGTAAAAAGCTTTCTATACCACTTTATGCATTGTGGATGTTCTAAGCTATGTCGTACATGTTCTATATGATGCAATAAAGTGCCACTTCATATTTTTATAGGTATCAAATAAAATTGTTTTTTTAATTGTTCACTAACCTTTGTTTTTTATCTTTTATGAATAGTGATGACGAGTGATAATCATTTTATCTTTTCAAAATTATATAAATGATTCTTGTCAGTTTGTGAGATAATTGCATTCATCGTCTCTAAACTTACATAAATGGTCCATGTCGTTTGGAGACAATTGCATCTACCGTCTCTAAACTTTTTTTTTTATCCATCTTTATGGTTTTGACCCATTATGTTTCTATATATGTTAAATCTATGTTTTTATCTACAATTTTATCTAAGTTTTTATCTACGTTTTTATATATGTTTTTATCTACGTTTTTATATACGCTTTTATCTTCGTGTTTTTATCTACGTTTTTTATACATGTTTTTATCTATGTTTTTATACACGTTTATATTATTTTAACACATATATAAAAACGTAAATAAAAACGTAGATAAAAACATGTAGATAAAAACATAGATAAAAACATAGATAAAAACGTATATAAAAACGCAGATTGAAACATAATAAAAACATATATATAAACGTAACGGGTCAAAACCATAAGGAGTTGATCCAAAAAAAATAAGTTTAGGGACGATGGATGCAATTTTAGCTAAACCAAATATCATAAGGACGGTGGGTGCAATTTTCGCAAACTCACAAAGTAAAATGGTTATCATGTTTTCACTACCCATAAAAAATATAATAAAATAAATAAACAAATAAATAAAATAAAATAAATAAATAATTAAGGAAAAAAGATTATTCGATACCTTTAAAAAATTGAAATGTCAAGTAATATACATTTTAAAAACAGAGGCACTTTATTTTGCATACTCAAAAATCCTTGCATACTAAGGGATAAATCTCCACCTTCCATCTAGTTTAATCTAATGGTGGTAATTAACCTAAGATTTAATATGTCTAAACATAAGTCCATGTTTTTTTCTTGTCTTTTTTTTTCTTTTATCTTTCTTATTTATTTTCTCATTATTTGTCTTTTTTTTTTATCACTTATTTTAATTTCGTTTTATTTATTTTTTATTTTAATTTTTTTTCGTTTTAAATTCGGTTTAAATACGTTTTGTCCGTTTTTCCGCTTTTTATCGTTTCGTATGTTTTCTTACGTTTTGTCCGTTTTCTTACGTTTTCGTCTTTTTTCTTAAGTTTTCGTCTGTTTTATTACGTTTTAGTCCATTTTCATACGTTTTTGTCCGTTTTGTTACGTTTTCGTCCGTTTTCGTGAGTCTTGTTACGTTTTCGTCTGTTTTCTTACGTTTTCGTCCGTTTTCATACGTTTTTTTTTTCCCGTTTTCATATGTTTTCGTCCGTTTAAATACGGTTTCGTTCGTTTCCATACGGTTTCGTCCGTTTCATACGTTTTTGTCCGTTTTCTTAAATTTTCATCTGTTTTCTTACATTTTCGTCCGTTTTCATACGTTTTTGTCTGTTTTCTTACGTTTTCATTCGTTTTCTTCCGTTTTCGTCTATTTTCTTACGTTTTCTTACGTTTTCTTACGTGTTCGTCCGTTTTCATCCGTTTTCTTACGTTTTTGTCCGTTTTCGTCCATTTTACTTTGTTTTCTTATGTTTTAAATCATTTTCCTATGTTTCGCTTTCGTTTTCATCGTTTTCTTGACTTTCTTACGTTTTGTCCGTTTCATACCTTTTAAATACGTTTTCGTCCGTTTAATACCTTTTAAATACATTTTCTTACGTTTTGTCCGTTTTCTTACGTTTTCATCGGTTGTCATAGGTTTATATACCCTTTAAATACTTTTTTCGTTTTGTCCATTTTAGGCGCTTTCATCATTTTGAAGTTTTCGTCCGTTTTCATACGTTTCGTCCATTTCATCCATTTTATATGTTTCGTCCGTTTTGGGCGCTTTTCGATTTTCATACGTTTTATACGCTTTTCATTCGTTTTATACGTTTTGTTCGTTTTCATACGTTTCGTCCTTTTTGCGGTTTTATCGTTTTCGTCTATTTTCATACGTTTCATGCTTATTATTAAACTATATTATATTACATGTCTAATATCAATTGTGATATTTTATTAAAAAAAGTAAATGTCTAATATCACTTGTGATATTTCATAAAAACAAGTATGTTTTTAACCTTTAATATCACGCGAGATATTTAATTGCTACGTATATTTTATATATTATCATCTATGTGTTTCTAATATTTTTATAATTTTCGATTACAAGATAGATTTTTGCCTTTCATCGCAATTGACAAGCGCATATTTTTTAATGCAACCAATGTTATCTATCACTTGCGATATTATACTCTTAGTAGAAATAAAAGGGTTAAAGTCTTTTTAGGTGAATTCTTATTTTGTTAAAAAATGCTAATTTAATGCAACACTTGTTTGATTTTGAGAATATGTCAAGTCTCTATTTTAATAGTTTGCTTCTTTTTATTCATTTGATATTTTAAGTGACACTTATTTATCTCTTGTGATATAACAATTGTAAGAAAGATAAAGAATATTACACTCTTCATCATGTATGTATTATCAGTTGTAATACTCAACTAAGAATGTGAAATATTAAATTCATACCAAATGTGATAAGAATTTAGTATTTTACCAAGTATATATGAAAGAAATGATAATAAACATCACTTATTATATTAATGTGATGATTCTGTTCATTTTTCTTATTTGTGTTTTTGAAAATATTTAAGAATATTTTTGTGTTTTATGATAATATGAAATATTAGAAAATGTGTTTAACTGAAAACAAGAGATGTTATGACACTTTTGTTAGACTTGTGGTGGATTTTTCTATTTAATGGATACATTGTGCATGTTTTGATAGGTTTATAGCGAGTTTAAAAATATCATGGTTGAATCAACAAACTAAAGAAGCTATGGTTAAAGAAACACACATCTTTATAAACAATGAGTAAGCTCAAACACACGTGATATCACACATGATATCACGGGTGATATCTATGATATTACGGTGATGATATAAATTATGATATCACACAAGCTATCACCGATAATATCACATGATATCGCGAGTGATATCAGGTGTTATCACACATGATATCACGTGTGATATCGTAAGTGGTGATATCACGCGTGATATCGCAGTTGTTGAGCTTCCCCGGTTTTTCATAAAGATGTGCTATCTTCAACCATAGCTTATTTTAATTCTGCGGTTCAACCATGATATATTCAAATCATGCTATAAAACTATCGAAACATGTCACAATATCCATTAAATAGAAAAATCCACCAAAGTCTAACAAAAGTATCATAACATCTCTTGTTTCTAGTTGAACAACTTTTATAATATTTCATAATATCATAAAACACAAATATCTTCTAAACACAACCATCACATTCTTGGTTGAGTATCTGGCGATAACACATACATGATGAAGAATGTAATACTTTTCATCTTCTTACGGTGTTATATCACAAGAGGTAAATAATGTCACTTACAAATATCAAAATGAAAACGTCTGGCGGACAAAAGCGTGTAAAATCTAATGAAAAGCGTGTAAAAGCGGATGAAAACGTGAAAGCGAGGCGGCGAACGGCTTCGACGGCGTCTAAAATGGACGGCGTAAAAACGGATGACAACGTGAATGGCGTCGGCACGGACGAAAATACATGAAACCTAAAAGCGCATAAAAGCGTGTGAAAATGGCCAAAAATGTAAGAAAAAGCGGAAACGTGAAAGCGGACAAAAGCGTATGAAAGCGTGTGAAAATGGACGAAACGAAGAAAAGCGGACGAAAAAGTATGAAAACAAAAAAATGAAAATGGACGAAAACGTGTGAAACAAGCGGCGTGAAAGCGAGGCGGCGTGTGGCTATCGTGCGGCGGCGTGAAAGCGAACAAAAACGTATGAAATGGACGGCGTATAAAAATGGATGAAAAAGTGCAAAACGAGCGGCGTAAAAGCGGTTGGCGGACAAATCGTGTGGAAGCGGCGGCGTATATAAGCGTGCAAAAGCGTGCGGCGTCGAGCGGATGTAAGCGTGCGAAAATGGATGAAAGCAGGGCAACGTCGAAATCGACGGCGTCGAAATCGAGCGAAAAAGTAAAAAGCGGACGAAAACATATAAACACGGACGGCGTATGAATCGAGATGAAAGCGTGTGATGGCGAGAAAAAAAACTTGAATTAAAAAGCGTGAATTTAAAATTAAAAAAAAAAAAAAAAAACCTTGAAGTTTAAATGAAACGTGAATTCAAAATAAAAAAAAAAAAAAAATGTTAATAAATTAGAAAGATAAAAACAAAGAAAAAGAAAAAAGAGCGTAGGCTTGGGTTTACATATTAAATCTTGGGTTTATCCCCAATTAGATTAAATAGATTGATGGTGGAGATTTGTCCGTTAGTAAGCACCAAAATAAAGTAAGCATTTGAAAATTCCTCTAGCTTTATAATAATTAATGTGATGATTTACTCATGTTATTATTAAATTACTACCACTAACTTACTAAACGAAGGCATGCCCTTTTGATTGTTATCACTTTTGTAGGTTCGGTGCATTATAAATTGATAATGTTAAAGGATGAAATGAGTAGAAGATGACGTGAATGATACTCGTTTTGGTTTGCTTTTAGTCGGCGATTAAGTCTTGATAAACATGTTATGATTAAGTTGGTGTTCCCTTTTAAGAGGTCAATGTATTTTGAAAAGTAAATAACTAAAATATGCTTTGATGTAGTGGTTCAAAAGTAAACCTATGTCAATTTAGTAAAATTTCCGGATCGTGAGTCTTGCGTCGGTTTTCTCCGTGATTAGGCCGATACAAGTTGTCGCGATCGATGACCGTTTTTTTTTTTTTTTTTTTTTTTTTTTAATTCAAACATTCTAAACAACAAATTAAAATTCATTAAAATTAAAAATACAATGAAATTGAATAAACATTAAAAGCATTCGTAAATTATTGAATAACGTTAAAGCTCGAGCAGCGTATTAAAAGAATGTGTTTGATGGTACTTAGATAGAAATATTGATTGAAATTGTGTGTTTTAGAAATGTGTTTGAGTTAGTATTTATAGAAAAAGTTGTAAAGCTTTTTTTAATTTTTTTTTTTTTTTTTTTTGTAACTTTACAATTTGGAAAAGTGGAACACATTGAATATCGGTTGAAAATACAACCGATACTCAAATTTTGAAACCACGACCGATTTGAAGACCATTGTTCCACACTCGACTTGACCGATGTGAATATCGGTCGTCGAGTGAAAATTTCGATGCCCAACCGATTTAAAAAGATCCACTGCGTCCGGCCCAAGATGTTTTATATGGAATAAAGATGGGACCACATATGGCGTTTTTATAAGAGAAGGGGTTTAGTGATTTTAGCTTCTCGCCCTTGTGACGTGTCATGCTCGTCGTTTGGTCTTCGAGGTTCCCTCTTCGCTGCATTGAAGTGGAAGACGACAAAGAAACTTTTTGTTTCTAACCGTTTGGTATTTAATGAATGAATTTTAATTTAGTTGGAAAAATGAAAAGAAAATAAAATTTGGAGTGGTAGGGCCTAAATGAATAGATTTGTTGTGTGTTATGATAGAAAGGGGTTGTTATGGTGGAGCACCAAATGAGACCCAGATGAGGAAGAAATGGAGTTCAGGATACCCCTTGCTCTAAGAGTGGAAGGTATGGTGATGGAGCATCATCTCTTCATCAGCTTGCATCAAAGATCTCACGTCTCCACTGCGTGCACAACAAAACCCTCCTCCATATGAAACCTCAACCTCTTTATTCGGGGGCACCACTACCACTTTATTTTTTTATTCAATTTTCCAAATAAACTAAATTCATTTCATTCAAAATAAAAATACAATACATAACTTAATAATAAGAAGAAAAAAAACAACACATACTAATAAAAGCGATCTGAAAAAAAAAAAGCGGGTAAAAAAAATACAACACATACTAATGTCTGAAACCTAGTCATCTCTTTGGTGATATTTCTTGATTAGTCGTTCTTGCCTCTTGCGGATGATCTACGCTTTTACCGGTCGAGGATTCAAATTCGGATCTATCATCGGAAAATCCATCTCGATATTCTCTTGGAGAGCTTTTCCTTCTCCCGCCTCGCCTCGTAACAAGCCCTTTGGCGTCGGCTTTTGAGCATATATTTGGGATATATGTCCGAAAAAGTACTCGATTGACTCCACCGAACTCGCGGCCTCGGCGTTGAAGTCGACTTTTGTTTCCTTGCGACTCGTTTGCCGCCATCTCTTTCGTGGCGAGCTCGTGCGTAGGGCGAATATATCCTCGAGACATGTAATGCCAATGGGATCTTGACATCCCGCCGGGTAATTTTCAAAACCTCCCAACATTTTTCATACGAACTCCTTCCCACCATAACGTTGCTGAAGCTAACTTTCGCATTCTCGACATGATCTTGGTCATTTCACCACTTGACGTTTGCGGATGTTTGTAAATAGCGTTGAACTTCTGGCAATCACCGTTAATCCTCGACCATTTACAAGTTATCATATTCTTTCCACGATGGTTATCGGTGATCTGAGTATTGAACAAGTCAAGAATGTCATTCCAAAAGAAATCTTCGGAACGGTCATTTCCCATATCTCGATCTTGGGAAATTTCTATCCAACTCTTCTTAAGTAACATTTCTTGAGACTTGCTCACTTCCTCCCTGTCTGCTGGGCTATGACTTCCACATCTTAAATGCGTAAATCGTCTGCGTCGAATCCGACTTGTTTTTCCTTCGTCTTTTCCCCTACCTTTGGCGGTTCACGTGATTTTGGAACTTTGAATTGTGAACCGGACGGTTGTGATTCCATTTGGGAAGCGTGGAGGCTGTGTGTGAGTTAAAAAGCTGTGGAGGTGTGACGGGTTAAAAACTAGGGTGATGGAAATAATTTGGGGTAATTTACGAATCCTTGTTGAAACTGATATTATTGGTTAAGAAAAATTTCTTGTGGAGACGGGTTGGAATTTTGCGAGGAGGGGGTAGACGGGTTTGATGAACCCTCGTATTGTGGTGGGTTTGAGTTAAGTAAGTTTGTGAAGTACCCTCCGTCATTTGGGTTTTGAGACATTGTGAGATTTTTTTTTTGAATAAAGGTATAGAGAGTTGAGGAAGATGTAGGAGATGAAGATGATAAAAATGGTGGATATGATATGTTATTTATAGGGGTGGTGGGTTTTTAAAAAAATAAATAAATAAATAAATAACTTTTTATCCGTTTAATAACGGATATATATCCATTGCTTGTTGCTTTGTCAGATTCTTGCTTCGTCGTCAGAACGACGAGTTGATTCACGGCGAGATAGGCCGGTGTGGCGGCGGCCCACGGCGAGGGTACACGTCGGACGACGGCGAGCAACGAATCATCCACACCTTCCGCTCTAAGAAACTTTGTAAATGTCAAAGTTGAAAACGGGTCGTTTTGTGAACATGTGAATCAAAAAAGAGTTTTGAAGTTTAAAAAAAATTAGTCACTTCTAGGTTTTAGCCTTCATTCACCGGCGGCGATAACGGCTATCGTACTACAAAACAATGGAGTCATCAGCTCTCACTTCACCGCAGTTCACGACGGCCTCCACTCCACTTCGGTTTCAAACACCGTCACTCAAACTACAGCGAAACACCGTCACTTTCAAGTCTCCGGCGAAATACTCCATCCGTACATCCATCGTTAGCGGCGATGATTCCGTGACTTTGTTTGATTATGGAGCTGGTAATGTTCAAAGTATTCGAAATGCTATTCGATACCTCGGTCTCGATATTAAAGATGTTCAAACACCAGTGGACATTTTGAATGCAAAGCGTCTTATATTTCCCGGGGTTGGAGCATTTGCTGCAATGATGGACGTGATAAACCAGAATGGGATGGCTGATGCTCTTTACACTTACATCGAGAAGGATCGCCCATTTGGAGCTTACGAGCTTGCCAAAGCTGTTGAAAAACTTGGAGCTGGTGAAATATTGCTCAACTGTATCGACTGTGATGGTTAAGGAAAGGGATTTGATATTGACCTGATAAAGCTAATTTCTGATGTTGTTAGCATTCCTGTGATTGCAAGTAGTGGTGCAGGAACAGTCGGACACTTCTCTGAGGTTTTCTCGCAAACAAATGCTTCTGCAGCTCTTGCTGCTGGCATTTTCCATAAAAAAGAGGTACCGATTCAGTCTGTTAAAGACACCTGTTAAAGGAAGGTATCGAAGTCAGGATGTAGCCTCGCATCCAGCATTAAGATAAGGTGAAGTGTCAATTCAGTCCCTTTTAAAACAAGTACATACTTGTGTTTGTATCCTGTATCAAAATATTCAAGTTATATTCCTTGTGGAGAAGAAACCTGCAATTGGTAATTTGTATCGAGTTACTGAGAAAACAATTTTGAAAAGAGTGGATTTTGGTACTAAGTGTAATTTTGTGGGGTAGATGTGATTAAATTCTGAATGACGTGAACTCTTTCATGCAATAAAGGCTTCGATAAAATTTCTGAAAAAAAAAAAAAAAAAAAAATTGAGGTATTTCGTATAACTTTTTACAAAATCGACCACAATGTGGTTTAAGTCTCGTTGTAAATACTTGTAAGATAGGTGGTACATGTGCATATCGGTAATTGCTGTTTAAATAAAATTCCTAAATAAATTCCTAAGACACAAGAGTGTTAAAGTTGTCTCAAACTTTTATAATATAGTAGCACCATCAAATGGCCTAGTGGTATAGCCGTTGGCTTTTAAACAAAAGGTTAGGGGTTCAAACCTTGCTATGTGTGTACATTTGGGGGCTATCAGAGAAGGGTCAGAAACGGTCCCGGAATGAACCTGGTGAGGCAGTGTACATGTGAGTAAAAATTGTTCGCCCTCCCCGAGTAACCTGTACAGGGATCCGTTGACCCATTTATTTTAAGGTCTAAGTGTACTTAGTTAAAAGAAAACTGGATTTGCTTGGTGTACATTACGCAAAAAGATCATATGGAATTCGAATGACTTAGAGATTGTATCCCTGCACCTCTATAGAATGAGGCGAGGGGCGGATGTTATACGAAAGTGTAACTTGTATCATACAATAGCAATTTAGTGAATACCTTATGTTACAGTGTGCGCTAAATTGAATAGCTATATTT
The DNA here is from genome assembly GCA_022545495.1 of Chrysanthemum lavandulifolium. Lineage (NCBI taxonomy): Eukaryota > Viridiplantae > Streptophyta > Magnoliopsida > Asterales > Asteraceae > Chrysanthemum > Chrysanthemum lavandulifolium. The sequence goes on from CM040246.1 coordinate 85,140,086, forward strand.
TATATTAAAGCAGCCACCCATTATGAAAATGATTAAATGAGCCATTAGAATTATTGTAAGTTTGTAACCAACGGATTTCATTTCAGAATGACAGACTTTTTGAATCATCAAACTAGCTCCAATTACAAAGCTAACAAAAAGATCATCAGATCCCTACATAAATGCAACAAAAACATCACTCTAATTAAACAGTTACAAAGCTAGTTCCTATAGACTGGAGTATGTATGTGGTCTTGAACGAATGATCAAAGAGAAAAAAAACCTTCAAGAATATGCGTTCTCCAACTGTGAGTCTCCGTTTGATGAATTTCTCTGTACTTAAGAGTTCCTGTTTGAGGATAACTTGGTGAAAGATAGATCATTCTCAGTTTTATCAACGTAAAACTTGACATAATTTGGGATTGGAGGCATGTTCACATCCAAAACTCCTTCAAGAATCTGTTCCACAAGACTCATTGAAGGCCTATTGTTTTCCTCATCTTGAATACACCAATATGCAATTTTAAAGACTTTATTAACTTCATCAACAGGAGCATCCAGGTTTAACCTACTGTCTAGTATGGTAAGTATATCACCTCCCGCCATCAGAATATTTGCAGCCAAACTAGGGAAGAATGTAAAGCTTGAATCCTCATACCACTGTATGTTTCTTTTACCGTTCACTAATTCAAAAAGCATCATTCCGTAGCTAAAAACATCTGCTTTGGCTGTGATAGCAACCCCTGATAACCATTCTGGTGCTAGATACCCTCCCGTCCCTCTCATAGTTGTCAAAACCCGACTAAAGTCTCGGCCTACAAGCTTTGCAAGACCAAAATCTGCTATTTTTGGTTGGAAATCAGCATCTAACAGAATGTTTTCTGGCTTTATGTCACAGTGAATTATACAGTCTCTGCACTTCTCATGAAGATAAACCAAACCTTTTGCAATTCCAAGTGCAATATGATACCTCGTTTTCCAGTTTAGGACATTATCTTGCTTTTCATGGAAAAGATGTGAATGAAGTGAACCGTTTGGCATGTAATCGTACACCAATAACTTATTATTACCTTCTGCACAGAACCCACGAAGACGTACAAGATTAACATGTTGGATGTTCCCAATTGTGCTGACTTCGCTCCTGAACTGTTTCTCTCCTTGGCTGACACTTTCGAGCTTTTTCACTGCCACAATGGTTGAGTCACTAAGTACCCCCTTAAAAACGGATCCAAAACCACCTCCTCCCAGTTTCTCCGAGTAGTTTTTAGTGGCTATTTTCAAATCTCTGTAGACAAACGCTATCAACGTTCCCTCCATTGTTGTTTTCCCAGCGAACATCAACTTTTTTCTATAGATTATAAGCACAACCAATCCTAAGGCAAAAACCCCGCCTGCAACATACCCTATTACAGAAGCCACATTGACCCTCTTATTCTTATTATTACGTGGTTGATCTTTTAAAGCAACCTTGACATAGATTGCTTTCCCATTACCATTATCTTCTGAAAGATTTAAGAGATCTCCATCCCAAACTGAACAATCGTTATCGACAAAAGAGTAAGCATTACACGAGCACTTGTTCAAACATGCGGTACGGCATTCTCTAGCACTCCTAACTGCCACAGAATTATTTGGAGGCAAATTCGTGACTTCAATCTTGAGAAAACCGGAATTTTCCTCATTTCTCCCACAAACCAATTCGGTCATTCTCACACAACCGCCAGAGAAATCACTTATGTTCCAATCACTCTGTGATCTCGGTTTAAAACCAGTCAAGCAACTACAAAGTGACAATCCAGTCCGCTTGCAAGTCCCAAAATCCCCACATAAAGCATAGACCTGGCACTGTGTTTCAGGTTGAGACCAGATGATATTCCACTCTTTTGTAGATTCAGACCATGTTTGTAGCTGAAGTTGTCCAGCAACATCCACTATAAATCTAGATATAGTGGAAGGATCATAAGAAGAATAAGTGAAGAAACTTTCATTATCATTCGTTTGATACTCGTACTTATAGAAAGGATTGGCCAACAATGGATTCCAGGATCCAGTATCCCAATACTGCAAGGATTCATTCCACTTAAGCATAACCATCGTGCGAACCGGATGAAGCTCCAGAGAAAAGAGTCCTAGCGCGGGATCAGATGTGCTTTTCCATGAAGTAAGAGGCAAGCTTTTGTTTGCTCTCTTATCATAAACAAGTTTAGCACCAGGCAACCAGGTATTAACAGGGTGGTCGAAACTTTGCCAAACAGGCACAACTGAATTTAACCCCTCTCTCAAAACCAAGTTACCATCATCAAGAATAACTGCAATTGTAGAATTTAAACCGGGTGTGGAAGTGACGTTTGTGGACCAAATTGGTAACTTGGACTCATTAAAGAGCACTAAGTTACCGTCTACAGCTTTTAACTCAGATTTGAATTTATCAGATATGGGTGCTTCACGGTTTGCTACCCACACTACAGTAGGAGGACTAGAAGATAACTTTTTATACCATATGCCTATATAATAGTTGAAAGAGTTACCTGGTTTAAAGAATCCCAACTCAAAGTTTTCACCTTTGGATACGATTGTTTCGTCCCCTGAAAGCGATTTGTTTGCATATATGGTGTCAGCTCCTAATGAAAAAGAAACAGCCAGAGATAAATACACCATGAACATAATAATCTTCATCACAACTGTCATTGTTTTTAGATAGAACAAAATGATACAAAGTATGTGACAAGGAGATAGTTAAAGAGACACAATATAATTTGAGAGGAAATGGTTCAACATCAAAGTTGTTGCTGAAATTTCTTAACTCTAATTGTATACTTAATTTGGAAAGCAACGGCATCCTTTTTTTCCCAAAAAAAGGTATTTGACGTTGATGGCTATATATGATAATGAGTTAATGACTAATGCAAGCTTAAGAATGTGTATTACATTGACATTATGATACTGACTTATACATTACTTATTTACATACTGACTACATTACTTATTTTTTAATATATATATGGCCCATCATCAGCCACCAGACAACTACACAAGTACTAATTCAAAGTTAAGATGTATGCCAATTAAAAACTACTTAGAAAATCGAACACACTAAACCTTAAAAGAAGATATATAAGTAGATCCCACTTTAATCTATGGCTTTCTGGATCATCGATGACACGGTACTACTGTAAATCCGGCGAGTATTTCGTTTTGCAAATTAGCAACTAAAAAACCCATTGTTATTAAAATATGGGTGAAAACTAAAGATACGCAACATAGTTTTTCAAAAGAGTAAAGTCAAAATCATCCTTGTGGTTTGTCAAAGTGTCTCGCTTTACATCCTAAACTTTTTTGGCACAAAATCATCCCTCCGTTAGTAAAGTTGGCACAAATACATCCCTCTGTTAGTAAAATCGGTTAATGAGGACTAACGGTACAAATATTTCTCCGTTATCTCTAACGGAAGAGTAAACATTTTACCGTTAGTCCTTAGGACTAACGATGCAATAAAATTTATTGCATCGTTAGTCCTAAATAACATTGCAACTCACCCTTCCTCACTTCCTTGCTTTCAGCATGCCGCCTTTGCCGCCCTTCCACCACCACCTTGCTGCTGCCGCCGCTGACACCACCGCGCGCGTCAGCGTCACGCCGCTGACGCACCCGCTTTCCGCGCGCCGCGCGCCGCGCGCCGCGCGCTCGCGCCGCGCGCGCGCTTTCTACGCGAAGGGGCGGTGGAAGTGAGATGGTGGCGTTGGTATGGTGGCGATGATGGTGGTGGCGTTGGTGAAAATGTGCGATGGCGGGTGGTGGTGATGGTGAATGGTGGTAGTGGTAATGTGGCGTTGAGTGGTAGGTGGCGGTGTAAGTAAATGGTGGTGGCGATGATGGCGGTGGTGGCGGCGATGAAGGTGGGGTGGTGGCGTTGGGTGGTGGTGGGTGAAGGTGGCGGTGGCGGTGGCGTTGGGTGGTAGGTGGCGGTGGAGGTGGGTGATGGTGGCAGTGGTGGCGGTGGGTGGCGGTGGTGGAAGTGGGGGGTGGTGGCGTTGGGTGGTGGTGGCGGTGGAGGTGTGTGGCGGTGATGGTGGTGGTGCCGTTGGGTGGAGGTGGTTGCGGTGGCGGGTGGAGGTGGTGGTGGTAGTGGCGTTGGGTGGTAGGTGGCGGTGTAGGTAGGTGGTGGTGGCAGTGGTGGCGGTGGGTGGCGGCGATGGAGGTGGGGGTGGTGGCGTTGGGTGAAGGTGGCGTTGGGTGGTAGGTGGCGGTGGAGGTGGGTGGTGGTGGCAGGGGTGGCGGTGGGTGGCGGTGGTGGAAGTGGGGGTGGTGGCGTTGGGTGGTGGTGGCGGTGGAGGTAGTAGGTGGCGGTGAAGGTGGCGTTGATGGTGGTGGTGGCGTTGGGTGGTAGGTGGAGGTGGGTGGTGGTGGCTGTGGTGGCGGTGGGTGGCGGCGGTGGAGGTGGGGGTGGTGGCGTTGGGTGGTAGAGGGTGGAGGTGGCGGTGGAGTGCGTCGTTAGTCCTTAGGACTAACGATGCAATAAATTTTGTGCATTGTTGGTCCTGGGACTAGCAGTGCAAATGTTTACTCTTCCGTTAGGAGATAGCGGAGAAATATTTGCCGTTAGTCCTCGATGGCGATTTTACTAAGAGAGGGATGTACTTGTGCCAACTTAACTAACGGATGGATGGTTTGTGGCAAAAAGTTTAGGGATGTAAAAGCGAGATCTGGGGCAAACCACGGGGATGTATTTTGGACTTTACTCTTTTCAAAGCAGACGATGTCTGTGATGAGCTTTGAAAATTACAATTTATCTGAAATCTTTCAAATTTAGAGCGATGTCGTAATATGACCGATAACTAGTAGGTTCGTTACCGGTCACAAAGTTTGAAAATTGATGAAATAGTCCCTTTGGCTTCGTTGACTTTCACGGTCATCCCTGACTTTATTTTCGGTTAAAAAGTTTGATAATGGTCCTTATGGTCATTGACTTTCGTATTTAGTCCGTTTTCATTAGTTTTAACTACGTTTTGTCCAGTTTCTTACGTTTTATCGGTTTCAATGGTTTTGTCCGTTTTCTTACATTTTCTTGATTTTGAAAAAATAAAAATGGAAAAAAAATTCTAAAAAATTTTTGAAAAAAATTAAAAATTAAAAAAAAATTGCAAATACTTTTTTTCAAAATTTCCAAATTTGAATAAAAAATTTCAAAAAAAATAATTTTAATAAAAAAAATATTTTTTAAATATATTTTTTTTTAATCTTAAAGAAAAGTTTTTTGATTTTTTTTTTTCAAAATTTTCAATATGCCGAAATACTTTTTTTGTTTCAAAACTATTTTTTTTCAATATTTTTCGAAATTTGGACATATTCGAAAAAAAATTTTGACAACAAAAAAAGTATTTCGACATATTGAAAAATTTGGAAAAAAAATTTCAAATTTTCTTTTAAGATCTTTTTTTTATTAAAAAAATTAAAAAAATATTTTTTTTATGAAATTTTATATTCAAATTTTTTTAATTTAAAAAATAAATAAATATTCAAAAATTAAAGAAAAAACAATTTGGAAAAAAATTTCCAATTTCTTTTTTTTGAAAAAAAAAATATTTGCGATTTTATTTTTTGGAATTTTTTTTTTCAAATTTGCGAAAAAAATCCAATTTTCTTTTGTAATTTTTTTTTTCAAATTTTCAATTTTTTTTTTCTATTTGTAATTTTATTTAAAAATTTTTTATATGTTGAAATAGTACAAAAACGTAAGAAAAACAGACAAAATGTAAGAAAAACGGATGAAAATGAGCAAAAACGAATGAAAATAGACAAAACGTAAGAAAAACGGATAAAAATGGACAAAAATATAAGAAAAATGGACAAAAACGGATGAAAACCGATAAAAACGTTAGAAAAACGGACAAAACGTGTGAACAACGGACAAAAACGGATAAAAGCGGGCAAAAGCGAAAGAAAATAGGCGAGCGTAAGAAAAGCGGATAAAATGTAAGAAAGCGGACCAAAGCGGATGAAAACGATAAAGCGTGAAAAGCGGACAAAGCGTAAGAAAAAGCGGACAAAAGCGGTGAAAAGCGAACAAAAGCGGACTAAATCGAATGTCAATGACCATAAGGACCATTCTGAAACTTTTTAAGCGAAAATAAAGTCAAGGATAAGCGGTTGAAAGTCAGCATAAGCCAAAGGGACCATTTACATCAATTTTCAAACTTTGTGACACTGGTAACCTACTAGTTATCGGTCATATTACGTACATCGTTCCAAATTTGAAAGTATTTTGCGTACAATGGTAATTTTCAAAGTTCAATGCGTACGTCGTCTGTTTTGAAAAACTATGTTGCGTATCTTTAGCTTTCACCCTTAAAATATTGAGTAAATAGATCATATTTGAAAATGGGTTTGGAGGTACGGAGTATACACTCATTAAGTCCCTGATTGGGCTGAGCAAAACCGACTAAGCCCAACAAACCGACCAAACCGAACCGACATAAATCGGGTCGGGAGTCGGTTATGAAAAATAGAGAGTATCGGTATCGGGTCGGGTCGGGATAAAAACCGACTCCAACCCGAGAAAAACATAGGGTTATGGAAAAATAACCCCCCTTCTAATCTTTCTATTGTTTCACGTATTGTTTCACTCAAAACTCACAAGTCAGAAACACTCTTTCAAAACTCAAGAAACACGATTGCTTTAACAAATGAATGGATCAATGTCATTTCACAAACACGAGGGGTGAATCAATCTCATCTTCTGTACCTACATTTGAATCATTCTCATCTCAATAAAACAATATAATGGAAGTAAGTATTTGTACATGTTTTATATAGTTTAGATTGTATTTAGAAGTAATTGATTATTGATGTTATATTCGTTTTTTTCAAGTGGAAGAAAACAGATTACAATATTATTGAAGTGATAACTGTTGTCGTTAATAACAAATTAGCATAATGATTACAATATTATTGGTGGGTACATGATTATTTATGTATTAACAAGTTGAAATAAGAGGGGAAGGTGTCATAACAAACCCTCATCACTTCATCAGTGTCACGCCGGTCGCGTCGTCTCGTTTCTCACTATTACCACAACAAACCCCCCTCACTCATAATAAACCTCAACCTCTTCATTTGGGCCACCACTACCACTTTATTTTTTATTCAATTTCATTTCCAATTAAACTAAATTCATTTCATTCAAAATAAAATACAATACATAACACAATCATAATAATAAAACATGATACTGGAAAAAAAGCATACAGTAAAAAAAATACAACACATACTAATGGATCGGATCTTGACATCCCACCGGGCAATTTTTCAAAATCTCCCAAACGTGAACATACTTGAACTCCTTTCCACCAAATTGTTCTTTGAAAGTTTAGTTTCGCATTTTCGAGATGAGTGTGGTCATTTGACCACTTATTTCTGCAAATGTTTGTAAATTGCGTTGAATTTTTGCAATCGGCGTTAATCCTCGTCCATTTACCCATGATTGAATTTTTGATACGATGGTCATCGGTAGTCGATCATTGAACATACGCATAACGTCGTTCCAAAAATATTTTGAACGGTTATTTTCCATATCTATAGCTTGCGAAATTTCTATCAAACTTGCGCAAGCAACATTTCTTGGACTTGTTCCACTTGGATTTGATGAGTGTGTAAATACTCATCATTTTGGTTTAATCTGAGCGCAAAGCGTCTAAAATGCTCGAAATGCATCAAAATCTTGAAAATATTCCAAAATTGCATTTTATATGTTTCGGATGCAAAATGTTTAAAATCGGATGAAAAATGAGCTAAGTTTGCATAATTGGCGGTTCAGGTCCCCAGTTTCAAAAGTTGTCGAAATAGTCCACGAGCACATAATTTCAAAGAAAAATCACCAAAGGTCCTTTTAAATCATAACTTGTCAAAATTAGTCCTTTGGTGAAAAATGTCAAAAGTTTTGAGAAATTACAAGTTTGGTCCTTGAGTTTAAAATTGGCAAAAATGGTCCCTGGAAAATTTGAAAATGTCAACTTTGGTCCTTGGTCTTTTGAGATTGTCAATTTCAGCCCTTGGATACAACTTCATAATTTGGCGATTAGGTCCTCGAATTTGAAACTTTACAATTGGTCCTTATTATTATTAACCTTTAAATACCGAATCCCATGTAAACCCAAACCATTTGGACCCCTGCCCCAACCCTTTTGGACCCCCAATTAACTTGGACCCTCCCTTATTAATAAACCGGTCAAACAATTTTTGACTACCCATTTCCCCCAACTCCCATCATCACCACCATCATCACATGCCCGCAATACCTCTGCTCACTCCACCATCATCTCCCTATCCTACCCTCCACTCACACTCAAAGCCAAGATGCATTTAATGCACCTCTAACCAAACACTCAACCTCCATTTGGTTAAAAGCACTTTTGGCGCCAAAAGCCATTCAATGGCCAAGATCCATTCTAGCAATCAAAGGCCAATATTGTTCTTTGGGATTTGAAGAGAGGAGAGAGAGAGACAGTTTGGGTGTATAAAAGAGCAAAGGAAGCAACAAAGAGAGTAGTTAGTTTAATTTTTCACCATGTATGTCGTTTTTTAGCTTGTAATGTCTTAAATAGTTTTCAGTTGTGTTTTTAAGCTTATTTGTATCAAACAAAGGTATTCAGGTGTATTGTAACTTATTTCAACTATCAATTCAAGTCTATGTTCAATTTCCATTTTGTATGTCCACTGTTGAAATTTCTATTCTCAAAATCTTATGCAAAAGCTGTTAGTGACTTGTTTTTAAGCTCAAACAAACTCATTTAAGCTTATCATTGCTCTTTGTGAGTTTAAATTTAAGGTTCAAACAATATTGAAACTTGGTCAACAAAAGTCAACATGGAGCACAAATGATGCAGGAATGGAATGGGGTGATTCAGGAATGGGAATGGGTTGATTTGGAAGCAATGGGTTGGTTAGAATAGGTAGTGGTCCTTGGGTTCACTGTTTTCAAGCCATAGTGGCTAGGACATTTGTAAGTTGATTTCAAAGTTCTTTTGCATATCTTGTTTTTGTAGTATAATTTTAAAACTGTTCAATTATGTGCAGGTTAAGTAAGTTTGTTTGATCAATAATTCATTTGAGGTCTTTCATTTAAATTGCAAAGCAGTTAATAAAGGGTGTTTGGATCTGCAAACACCGTTTTAAAGTCAGTGGTTGAAACTTTTGGTTCATGTTTGTTTAGTCTATTTGTGCTCATTTGAGTAATAAATTGTGCACCTGCTAATCTTGAAAGTCAAACAACATATAAATTGTCTCAACTTCTTCCTTTGTTGGAATTTTTGGATTTGCAAACTCTTGATTTGTGTTTAAAAGTCTTAAACATTGCTTGCATTGTGTTCATTACATCATATAACATCAACACCAGTCCTCAAATTGGTTTCAAATTTCATTTTGGTCAAAGTTCTCAAGCTGCTCTCAAAAGTCAAAATTGAAAAACAAGTTTTGAGCCAATTAGGAGTGATTTTAATTGAGCCATTATTGGGTCAATTTTAGTGGAACTTGGTGTTTTAAAACTTCAGTTGGTCTTAATCTTTATTACCATTTTATTAGATTTTGCAATTTTTTAGAAGTATCAAAAGCGCTTCTCTTTTAGGCCCTTTTGCCTGTTCATAAGCTCGACTTAAAGCGAGTTTTCTCGATTTTGTGCAAGCTTGCACAAGGCTCATAAGAGCTTCCTTGGTCTGGTCTTTGGCTCATAAACTCTTGACCAGGTCTAGTTGAGGTCTCATTACTTTCTTTCTAGTTTCTAGCTTATTTAAGTGCTTATTCTTTGGTACAGTAGTACCCATAAACTGTTTTTGTAAAATAAGCTCAACACATCAAATCTGTGCTAATCACATTTCGAGGTTAAAGCTTGTTGGTTTTAGTTGCATTTAGGTTATTATAGCATATTAGGACTTCTATAATCAGTTGGTGGCTTATTGTTCATTTGGCTTATTCAAAGTCTTATTTATAAGCACTTATCATATGATTCCATAATTTTCCACACAAGCACTTGTTTTCCATTTTCCTAGATTCCTAACATTATTTTAAGCTTATCTTGAAATTTTCAGATTTTTCTAAGCTTGTTTGCTATTTTTACGCATTTAAATCAGTTTTTAGCATTTTTAATTAGCTTTAAATACAAAAATTAAGAAAAGGTTCAAAAAATAATTTTCATTTTCTTAAGTTAAGATAAATATAAAAGACAAAAAATATTTTTCTAGATTTTTCTTAGTTAAATTTGTATTTTTAAGTAATTTAAGTAGTTTTAAATAGTTTTAATTCCTAGAAAATAGAAAAATAATCGAGAAAAATATAAAAATAGTTTTGAAAATTCTCTTTTGATATTTTAGATTTTCTAAGTCTTAATTTTATTTTTCTAGCTTTATTTCATATTTTCTTGTATTTTAGGCTAATATTTAATAGTTAAAAATAGTTTTTAATTAATAATAATTAATTTAATAGTTATAAAAATAATTTTCTTTTTCTATAAATTTTCTTTTATCATTAGGTTTGTAAAAATATCATTTTCATATTTTTAGGGTTAATATTGCTTTAGTTTCACATTTTTATTTGTACGTCGCGTAGTTTTTAATTTCAGTTTTATAAAAACATAAAAACAAAAACATCATTTTAAATATAGTGATAGCGTTTATTTAATATTTTTTATCTTTTAATTTCCTTTAATTTGCATTTAAGCCGTTGTAATTTGTTGGTTTTTACGTAGTTATAATCATATCGGATCCTCTTTTCCATTCAAATTCCTCGATCACTATCGTTTGGTGATCCATTGCATAGCTCATTTGGGACATAACGACCGGAAACACTATACTCCCGGATCTTCATTGCATTCGTGCTTGAGCGTTTTAAGTTTCTTCGATTGGCCATTCACAAGTGGCGGACTTGGTGAGAAAACTTGACGGTTCAAAGACGCATCAAATTTTAGCGCCATTGCGGGGAGTTGTGCTGATAATCTTACGTTTAGCAGTTAGTAGTTTGAATACTCACTCTTTGTTTATATCATCCATCTATCATCTATATATATATCCATATTTTCTTATAAAAATCCAAAACCCAAAAATGACTAAAGCGTATAAAACACAAAAATATTTTCCTTTTGTTTCTATATATGTATCAAATATAAAAATACAAAAGATTTGTCGTTTTCTTTAATAATAACAACTTAAAAGATTACCACATAAACCAAGGCGGTGCACTACCTAGCGGGGGTGCGACCATAATAAGTTCGAACTAAAGATTTAAAACTTGCCTTTGTGTCCTTGTGATTGGTGTACCTTTTTCAAAAAGCCATTCATCTTGTGATTATTGGTTAAGTTCATTGTTGTTTTGCCTCGATTTTGTGTTAATTGATTTTGTTGTGATATCTACATTTCAAAACGAGAAAACCCATAAAGATTCTTCTCACCCATTTTTTTATAAACGTCTTCATAATTCCCATTTCTCTCCTTAACTCGAGATTCCTTAGAGTTAACTCTAGTGTATCTTTTCGCTCTTCTAGATCTGTGAGCCCATTTCGTGAGCTTGTCAAGATTCCAAGAAGGCGTGTCCGTGAACTTCTGCTCCATCGATCGGATCGAGATCGGACTGCTCACACTACTTCCGTTATCATGGCGGAAGAACGCCTATGTGTGAGCTTCTCCGAGCACCCATCGGCGGGTATGGAGATGCTATCGTTGTACCGACCATTGTGGTGAAAACTTTGAACTCAAAACCGGGTTCTTGAATCTTGTAACCTCAAATCAATTCTACGGTTTTGGCGGGATGATCCTCATGCTCATATTCGATGGTTTAACAAGATTGCATCTACCATCAAGTATAAGAATGTCCCTACCGATGTTGTTAAGCTTCTTACATTCCCATTTTCTCTTGAGGGCAAGCCGGTTTGGCTTGAAAAACAACCCCTCGGTCTATTGAGACATGGGAAGATCGGTGAAGAAATTTGTGAATGAATTCTATCCACCTTCCAAAACCACGAGTCTTAAAAATGAAATCATCAAGTTCACTCAAAGTTTGATGAATCCTTGATGAATCGTGGGATCGTTTTAAGGAATTGCTTCGCAAATGTCCTCACCACGGTTTCTCCGAGTTGATGCAACTCGATACTTTCTACAATGGGTGAGTCAATCGATCAAGATTCTCTCAATTCCTCCGCGGGAGGAAATTTCCTAAACAAAGCGTCAAAGAAGCTTTAGCGATAATTGAAAACAAGTCTAAAGTCCGCCTTTGCACGAAGCAAGCGGTTGTTTCCCAAGTCGGTGTTGGTCCTTCTTCTTCATCGCTCGTGAGTCAATCTAGCACCGATGCTAAGATTGACAAACTCACGGAAGCTATTCAAGCTTTGGTTCTCTCCAACCAAAAGAAAGTCTCTTTTCCACAAACTTCACCTCTGCTGAAGTTAAGAAAGTGGAAGTCTGTGTTACTGTGGTGGCCCCATGCTTACTATAATTGTATGGCCACCGATGGTAACCCTTTTGAAGCTAATCTTTGTGGCGGGATTTCTAATCAAGGAGGCAACCAATATCGTGCTCCTATAGACCGAACCACCGTCTAACCACTACCACTGGACCTCCGGTTTCAATCAAAACCGTAATCGAATCAAAATAGACCAAACCAAGGTTTCCAAAACCAAGGTAATTTCGGTCAAACAACGGTTTTCAAAATCGAATCAAAATTTCCAACACCAAGGAAATTTCAATAGAAACCAGTCGGAAATTTCAACCAAGGGTATTTTCATGCCAACAATCAAGGAAATTTTCGAATCAAGGCCTAATCCTAACAATAGAGGCGAATTTTCTGTGCAAACTCAAGCCATTGTTCCAAGCTGGACCATCATCGATGAGTTGTTGAAACAATTCATGAAATCAAGAGGAAATGAATCGGTTGTTGGTTAGCCGATTTCGACATCAAGAAGTCTTTAAATGATCGACCCTCGGGCTCGGTACTTTACCTAGCAACACGATCGCTAATCCAGGGGCGATGCAAAGCGATCACAACCGAAGTGGTGCTTCATATCTTTGGACCGCTATTCCTACTACCTCTTCTTCTTCTCTCCCGAAGGTAGTGGAAAGTGAACACGAGGCGACAAAGGACAAGGAACTTCCTACTAATAACGGAAGTACCAACAATGTCCATCCTCGGGTTGTCCGAAACCAATACCAAACACAGGTTGTTTTGAACCTCCGGTTGGTAACCCTAAATCAAAACTTCTATTCCTTACCCTCACGTTTACATGAGCAAAGCTCCGAGAAAGCTAGTCATCAAATGGAAAAATTCTTTCAAATTTTCCAAGAGCTACATTTGACATAAGCTTTGCGGATGCCATCATGTTGATGCCCAAGTTTGCATCTACTCACGAAGCACATGTTGAGCAACAAGGAAAAGTTGTTTGAAATGGCTAAGACTCCTTTGAATGAGAATTGCTCGTGATCTTGTTAAAAAGCTTCCAGAAGCTAGGAGATCCGGAAAATTTCTTCTTCCTTGTGTTTTTCACGGGATGATTGAATGCTTTGCCCTCGCCGATCTTGGTGCAAGCATCAATCGATGCCTTATTCGATGTGGAAGAAACTTTCTCTTAGGAACTTATTCCTACCGCATGACTCTTGAGCTTGCGGATCGTTCTATATCGCGTCCTCTTGGCATCGCCGAGGATGTATTTGTGAAAGTAGGAAAGTTCCATTTTCCGGTGACTTTGTGGTTGTTGATTTCGATGCCGATCCTCGGGTTCCCTCATTGTTGGAAGAGGATTCACGAGGACGGGCCGTGCTCTTATAGATGTATTTGAGCAAGAGATCACTTTACGTGTGGGTAATGAAGTGTTACCTTTAACCTCGATCAAACTTGAGGTACTCCTCAAATTATGATCTTGAATCAATTAATCGAGTCGATTTAATTGATATTGCTTTGAGGAGTACTCTCAAGAGTTTCTTGGTTATCTTCATAATTACGTGGGTGGGATTCCACCACATCTTCTCAACCTATCATTGCCGACTCTTCCCCCTCTCACTCCGTTTGAGGAGGTGACTTCCTACGGAAGAGATCGATGAATTTCTTGCTCTTGATGAATCAATTCCACTGGAATTGATGGTGTTTATGATTCGGAGGGATATTCTTTATCTTGAGCAATTGCTTAATGAAGATCCATTACCTTCACTCCTCCGAAAGAAATCACAATTGAGGAAATCAAATCAATACAAACTTCTCTTGAAGAATTTCCGAGGTTGAACTTAAGGACCTACCTCCTCATCTCGAGTATGCATTCTTGGAGGTGATGATAAATTACCCGTCATAATTGCTAAAGACTTGCGAGGAGGAAAAGCGCTCTCATAAAGGTCTTGAAGTCACACAAGCAAGCAATTGCTTGGAAACTCTCCGATATTAAGGGTATCAACCACGAGTTTTGTACTACAAAATCTTAATGGAGGATGACTTCAAACCGGCGATCCAACATCGAGAGAAGGGTGAATCCTAAGATTCATGAGGTTATCAAACAAGAGGTTCTCAAACTTCTTGATGCGGTTTGATTTACCCGATCTCGATAGTCCTTGGGTTAGCCCAATTCATTGCGTTCCAAAAAGGGTGGCATTCTTGTTGTCACGAATGAAGAAAGCGAGTTAATTCCAACTCGATTGGTTACGGGATGGCGTGTGTGTATTGACTATCGTAAGTTAAGCGAAGCCACCCGTAAAGACCATTTTCCTCTACCCTTCATGGACGGATGCTTGAGAGATTAGCGAGGAGCGAATACTATTGTTTCCTTGATGGTTTCTCGGGTTACTTCAGATCCCCATTGATCCATTGGATCAAGAAAAGACCACATTCACCGCCCATACGGGACGTTTGCCTCTGGACGTATGCCTTTTGGCTTATGCAATGCTCCCGCACGTTCCAACGATGTATGATGGCAATTTTCCACGACATGATCGGAAACTATGGAGGTGTTTATGGATGACTTCTCGGTCATTGGGGACTCATTTCAGACATGTCTCTCCCATTTAGACAAAATGCTTCAAAGGTGTGAAGACACCAATCTATGTCTAAATTGGGAGAAGAGCCACTTATGGTCAAAGAAGGCATAGTCCTTGGCCATAAGATTTCTAAGAATGGGATTGAGGTAGATAGAGCAAAAGTTGATGTTATTGCTAAATTACCTCATCCTACTACCGTCAAAGGTATTAGGAGTTTTCTAGGTCATGCCGGGTTTTATCGTAGATTCATTCAAGATTTCTCTAAAATCGCTCGACCTATGACCCATCTTCTCGAAAAAGATGCTCCTTTTATCTTTTCTCTGAGTGCATCGAAGCTTTTGAAACACTAAAGAAAAAGCTTACGGAAGCACCCATTCTAGTTGCCCCATTGGGATTTACCCTTTGAGCTCATGTGCGATGCAAGTGATTTTGCTATCGGTGCGGTCTTGGGGCAGCATAAAACCAAGCATTTTCGGCCTATCCACTACGCAAGCAAAACTATGGTGAAGCTCAAACCCATTACACCACTACGGAAAAAGAACTATTAGGCGTGGTGTATGCGTTTGAAAAGTTTCGACCATACCTTATCTTGACCAAATGCGTGGTGTATACGGATCACTCGACTCTTAAATATCTCTTTGCAAAACAAGATGCAAAGTCGAGATTGCTCAGTTGGGTTCTCCTCCTACAAGAATTTGATATCATTATCGTGATAAAAAGGAGCCGAGAACACGGTTGTTGATCATCTGTCCCGATTAGAAAACCCTCACCAAAATGTGTTCGAGAAAAAGGAAATAAATGAAACATTTCCTCTCGAAACACTCAATGTGGTTTCTTTTCGTGGAGACTCTTCTACCCCATGGTTTCTTGACTTTGCAAATTACCATGCGGGTAACTTTGTGGTGAAAGGATGTCGTCCCAGCAGAAAAATAAATTCTTTAAAGATGTGAAACATTATTTACGGGACGACCCTACTTGTTTAAAATTTGTGCGGATCAAGTCATCCGGCGATGTGTGTATGGTCGGGAAGCCATTGACATTCTCAAGGCTTGCCATTACGGACCTCTTGGGGACATCATAGCCCCAACTACACCGCCAAGAAGGTGTTTGATTCGGATTCTATTGGCCCACAATCTACAAGGATGCCCATGAATTTGTCAAAAACACATGACGCTTGTCAGCGTCACGGAATATCTCATAAAGAAATGAAATGCCATAAGCGCCATTCAAGTGTGTGAGATTTTTGACATCGGGGCATTGACTTTATGGGGCCATTTCCTTCTTCCGTGGTAACAAATACATACTCGTGGCGTTGACTACTTGTCAAAATGGGTTGAAGCTAAGGCTTTACCCACCAACGATGCCGAGTTGTGGTGAAATTCTTGAAATCTCTATTTGCTAGGTTTGGAACTCCACGAGCCATAATCGGTGATCGTAGTGCGCATTTTGCAATGACCAATTTGAAAGAGTCATGCAAAAGTATGGTGTAACTCACCGTCTCTCTCTGCGTACCACCCCAAACAAGTGGGCAAGTGGAAGTTTCTAACCGGGATTAAAGAATTCTTGAGAGGACGGTTGGTGAAAACCGTGCCTCTTGGTCGGATAAGCTAGATGCGCACTCTGGGCCTTCCGTCGACTTACAAAACACCCATCGGGTGCACTCCATACAAGCTTGTATACGGGAAGGCGTGTCATCTACCGGTTGAGCTCGAGCACAAGGCATCTTGGGCCTTGAAGCATGCTAACTTTGATATTCGAGACGGTGGTGATCATCGGAAAGTTCAAATGAATGAATTAAATGAACTCCGTGATCAAGCTTACGAGAACTCTTTGATCTATAAACAAAAGACAAAGAAGATTCATGACTCAAAATCAAGAACCGCGTTTTCAACGTCGGTGATCGAGTCCTTCTTTTCAATTCAAGATTGAAGATTTTCTCGGGAAAGCTCAAGTCCGTTGGTGCGGTCCATTTACTATCGCTAAGGTTTATCCTTATGGTACCATTGAGTTATCTCAACCCGATGGTCCTAATTTTAAAGTGAATGGTCATCGGTGAAGCATTACTTTGGAGAGGACATTCCCCATGGTTGTCCCGGACTTACAAACTTTCCCCATGAACCAATGAATGCGGGGATCGAGTCAAGCTAGCGACTCGGGAATCAAAAACGATAGCATGCCATATGGGTTATCACCCATATTTACGAAATTGTCTGAAGTTTATTACGGTTAGCCATTCACAAGTGGCTAGCTTGTGTGACAAAAACAGCAGTTTAGCTTCTTCTTTCTACTTTCTACCACCCTAGTGTGGGGGGTTGCCCACATGTTTTGTATATAAGTCTTATTCAAAAAAAAAAAAAAAAAAAAAATCATCTTTCTAAATAATGGCGTAGTATTTCCTTTCACGTTCTTTGTTTCGGCATAACAGCGGTACTTTGAATATTGAGGGCAATATTCATTTCTAAGTGTGGGGAATTCTCACGAATTTTATCATGTAATTATACCGCCTAATTCCCCGTTTTGGCCAAAATTTTTTTTGGAGTAAGTGTTTTACACTTACTCAATTGGTTATCGATCCGCCTTGTCTAATAAACAAAAGGATTGGCTAATCCACGAGCAAACGGCTCTTGGTAAAGATATCTCAAATCCGTTGACGACTTGCAATTTGCCCAAAATTGTATGGTATTCATTCACCATATCCTAAAAAGTGAAGAGTTGGCTAGCCCGCAAGTTTATGGCTTGTGGTAAAGGCGATGGAAAAACCATAATTGGTAATCGACTCACCAAAGATAATATTGATAATTTATCTAAGAGTTGGCTAGTCCGAAGCAAGCGGCTTCGGTAAAGACAAATCAAATCCGTTGGAAGGCGGTGGTTTGCTCAAAATCACATGGTTATCGGTGTACCATGGTTCTTACTTGAAGCTGAAACATTTGGCTACTCGAAGTAATGGCTTTTGGTAAAGAGATTCAAATCCATTAAGTTTTTCTCAAAAGATTGCTAGGGACTAGCAATAGTTTAGTGTGGGGATTGATGAGTGTGTAAATACTCATCATTTTAAGTCAATCTGAGCGCAAAGCGTCTAAAATGCTCGAAATGCATCAAAATCTTGAAAATATTCCAAAATTGCATTTTATATGTTTCGGATGCAAAATGTTTAAAATCGGATGAAAAATGAGCTAAGTTTGCATAATTGGCGTTTCAGTCCCCAAGTTTCAAAAGTTGTCGAAATAGTCCACGAGCACATAATTTCAAAGAAAAATCACCAAAGGTCCTTTTTAAATCATAACTTGTCAAAATTAGTCCTTTGGTGAAAAATGTCAAAAGTTTTGAGAAATTACAAGTTTGGTCCTTGAGTTTAAAAATTGGCAAAATGGTCCTTGGAAAATTTGAAAATGTCAGCTTTGGTCCTTGTACTATTGAGACTTGTCAATTTCAACCCTTGGATCAACTTCATAAATTGGCGATTTGGTCCTTCAATTTCGAACTTTACAAATTGGTCCTTGATTATTAACCTTTAAATACCAACCGAATCCCATGTCAAAACCATTTGACCCAAATACGCCACCCTTTTGGCCCAAATCATTACCCAACTTTGGACCTCCCCCGAATCTAAACCCGCCAAACACTTTTTGACTACCCTTTCCCTCCCGACTCACGGGCATCACCATCATCATCACAAAACACGCAATACCTCTGCTAACACTCCTCCATCATCTCCTACTCTACCCTCCACCTCACCTCAAAGCCAAGATGCATTTAATGCCCTCTAACCAAACACTCAACCTCCAGTGGTTAAAACAACTTTTGGCGCCAAAAGCCATTCAATGGCCAAGATCCATTTTAGCAATCAAAGGCCAATATTCATCTTTGGGATTTGAAGAAAGAGGTGAGAGAAAAGACAGTTTGGGTATAAAAAGAGCAAGAGGAAGCAACAAAGAGAGTAGTTAGTTTAATTTTTCACCATGTATGTCGTTTTTAGCTTATAATGTCTTAAATAGTTTTCAGTTGTATTTTCAAGCTTATTTGTATCAAACAAAGGTATTCAAGTGTATTGTAACTTATTTCAACTATCAATTCAAGTCTATGTTCAATTTCCATTTTGTATGTCCTTTGTTGAAATTTCTATTCTCAAAATCTTATGCAAAAGCTTCATTAGTGACTTGTTTTAAGCTCAAACAAACTCATTTAAGCTTATCATTGCTCTTTGTGAGTTTAAATTTAAGGTTCAAACAATATTGAAACTTGGTCAACAAAAGTCAACATGGAGCACAAATGATGCAGGAATGGAATGGGGTGATTCAGGAATGGGAATGGGTTGATTTGGAAGCAGTGGGTTGGTTAGAATAGGTAGTGGTCCTTGGGTTCACTGTTTTCAAGCCATAGTGGCTAGGACCCTTTTGTAAGTTATTTTCAAGGTCTTATTGCATATATTGTTTCTGTAGTATAATCTGTTCAAACCTGTTGGATTAGTAGTAATTAGGTTAAGTAAGTTTAGTTTGATCAAAAATTTATGCCTGTTCAGTCTTTAGTTCAGTTTTTATTTGCAAAACTGTGTTTGAAAGGGTGTTTGGATCAGTGCTTAAACCTGTGTTTTAGGACTGTTAAGTGATTGAAACCTTTTGGTTCATGTTTGTTTAGTCTATTTGTGCTCATTTGAGTCATTAAATTGAGCCTGCAAACACTGAAAGTCAAACAACATACAAATCTGTCTCACTGCTTCACTGTTGGAATTTTGGATTTGCAAACTCTGGATTTGTGTTTAAAAGTCTTAAACATTGCTTGCATTGTGTTCATTACATCATATAACATCAACACCAGTCCTCAAATTGGTTTCAAATTTCATTTTGGTCAAAGTTCTCAACTGCTCTCAAAAGTCAAAATTGAAAAACAAGTTTTGAGCCAGATTAGGAGTGATTTTAATTGAGCCATTATTGGGTCAATTTTAGTGGAATTTGGTGTTTTAAAACTTCAGTTGGTCTTAATCTTTATTACCATTTTATTAGATTTTTGCAATTTTTTAGAAGTATCAAACTCGCTTCTCTTTTAGGCCCTAATTGCCTGCTCATAAGCTCGGAAACAAGCGAGTTTTCTCGATTTTGTGCAAGGCTTGCACAAGGCTCATAAGAGCTTCCTTGGTCTGGTCTTTGGCTCATAAACTCTTGACCAGGTCTAGTTGAGGTCTCATTACTTGCTTTCTAGTTTCTAGCTTATTTAAGTGCTTATTCTTTGGCTGCCAAGTAGTACCCATAAACTGTTTTTGTAAAATAAGCTCAACACATCAAATCTGTGCTAATCACATTTCTGAGGTTAAAGCTTGTTGGTTTTAGTTGCATTTAGGTTATTATAGCATATTAGGACTTCTGTAATCAGTTGGTGGCTTATTGTGTTCATTTGGCTTATTCAAAGTGCTTATTTATAAGCACTTATCATATGATTCCATAATTTTCCACACAAGCACCTGTTTTCCATTTTCCTAGATTCATAACATTATTTTAAGCTTATCTTGAAATTTTCAGATTTTTCTAAGTTTGTTTGCTATTTTTACGCATTTAAATCAATTTTTAGCATTTTTAATTAGCTTTAAATACAAAAAATTAAGAAAAGTTCAAAAAATAATTTTTCATTTTCTTAAGTTAAGATAAATATAAAAGACAAAAAATATTTTTCTAGATTTTCTTAGTTAAATTTGTATTTTTAAGTAATTTAAGTAGTTTTAAATAGTTTTAATTCCTAGAAAATAGAAAAATAATCGAGAAAAATATAAAAATAGTTTTGAAAATTCTATTTTGATATTTTAGATTTTCTAAGTCTTAATTTTATTTTTCTAGCTTTATTTCATATTTTCTTGTATTTTAGGTTAATATTTAATAGTTAAAAATAGTTTTAATTAATAATAATTAATTAAATAGTTATAAAAATAATTTTCTTTTTCTATAAATTTTCTTTTATCATTAGGTTTGTAAAATATCATTTTCATATTTTTAGGGTTAATATTGCTTTAGTTTCACATTTTTATTTGTGCGTTCGTAGTTTTTAATTAAGTTTTATAAAACATAAAACAAAAACATCATTTTAAATATAGTGATAGCGTTTATTTAATAGTTTTATCTTTTAATTTCCTTTAATTTGCATTTAAGCCGTTGTAATTTGTTGGCTTTTTACGTAGTTATAATCATATCGGATTCCTTTTGATCCATTCAAATTTCTCGATCACTATCGTTTGGTAATCCATTGCATAGCTCATTGGGACATAACGACCGGAAACACTATACTCCCGGATCTTCATTGCATTCGTGCTTGAGTTTGATTTTAAGTTTCTAAGGTTTTCATCATTATGCGTTTATGTTTGCATTTTTTTTCCTCCACGAACCTTTCAATCTATTCAAAAAAATACTTCACCTTATAAAAACTCAACTTAATATCACTTTATAAAAAGAAAAAAAAAGTACAAGACTCAACCTCGTCGTGCAGATGACGAGCCATCCCACGGCGAGGCACGGCGAAGGGTGCCGGTGTGGCGGCGGCCCACGGCGACCCTCCAGCTAGGACCACGGCGAAGTATGGCGAGCCCACACCTTCCCCTGTAATATATATTCATCTTCGTAGGAAAAGAAAGAAAAGTGGGACACCTTCAAATTACTTGTTTTTTTAAATAACCTAGTGGCGTGTAAAGTTTGGAGAAGAAAAGATGACAAATTTTTATTTTTGAACGATGACATCTTTAAAAACTATACAAAGACTAGCTAGTAATTATGTTTAAGAAACATATATAATGAGTTGATATTGAGTTAATGATTGAAATATTGAATATATTATATAACGTTACTGATTTTATGTGTTAATCTGTTTGTTTAGAATCAACCGATAGACGTTGAGACTGTTGAATATGATGATAATAAACGCAAAAGGAAAGCCTCATCCAAACCAAGGAAAACAACTTCTGAGTGTTAGAAATACTTTGATCCAAAGTTTGAACTAGATGAAGACGGGTAATCATTAAGATGGCCCACTGCAAATGGAGTGCTCATGTTTTCAAAGCCGATTCAAAACAACATGGTACGCGACACTTGAATACTCATTATATGAACTGTGATAAAAACCCCGATGTTGAGAAACTTAGGAAACAAAAAAAACTAACATTTAAGAAAAAGATTATGGAGAATGATGAGGGTGGTAGTAGCATTGGGACTTTAGAAACCTGGAAGTATGATGAAAAGGTGATTAAAAAGTCGTTGATTGAGTTAATTGTTCTTGCTGAGCTTCCGTTTAAGTTTGTAGAACACCCAACATTCATTAAATTTTCCACGAACATGCAACCTAGATTTAATATTCCCTCTCGTTTTACTATTGCTAGGGATATTTCTAAGTTTTATCATGACGAGAGGAAGAGACTATTGAATTTCTTAAGCAACAAGGCCACCACAATTCATTTAACCACTAATACGTGGACTTCTAGTTGTAAAAGAATGAACTTTATGGTTTTAACCGCCCACTTTATAGATGATGGTTGGG
Organism: Chrysanthemum lavandulifolium; assembly: GCA_022545495.1. Lineage (NCBI taxonomy): Eukaryota > Viridiplantae > Streptophyta > Magnoliopsida > Asterales > Asteraceae > Chrysanthemum > Chrysanthemum lavandulifolium. The sequence goes on from CM040246.1 coordinate 85,162,570, forward strand.
TGATGCACAAAAGAATTATTAATTTTAGACCAATTCATAGCCATAGAGGGGTGGATATTGGTAGGGCACTTTTGGAATGTATAACCGGATGGGGTATAAAGAATGTTATGACCATAACGGTTGATAACATTTCTTCAAATGACAAAGCTCTTGAATACTTGGTAGAAAATTTACCAACTAAGTATGATGGTGGTAAACATTTTCACATAAGATGCATGGCTCATATTTTAAACCTAGTTGTCAAAGATGGTCTAAAACAATTCAACAAGGAAGTGAATAACATAGCCTTAGCCGTGAAATACATAAAACATTCGAGCCAAAGAAATACTAACTTTAAAGAAAGTGTTGAAAAGACTTGTACTTCAAAGAAGTTTTTGGTTTCTGAATGCCCTACAAGATGGAATTCTACACATGATATGTTGAAAACCGCTATTGAGTTAAAAGAAGCTTTTTTTATTATGATTTTAATAACCCTTGTTTTGCTCGAGACCTTGAGGAAATACCTAAGCGGGTTGATTTTGAGGTTTGTAAGAAGGTAGTTGCATTTTTGGAAAAATTTAAGGAAACAACCGAACTTGTGTCAAACGTATCATGTCCTGTAGCTCATTTGTGGTTTGGAGAGGTACTTGATATTGATAAGCATCTTCGTGAGTGGGAAGAAAATGCTTCTTTTAAGGTAATGATTGAAGAAATGAGAAAAAAGTATGACAAATATTGAGATGATTACAAAAAAAATTAACCATTATATGTACTTTGCCGTTATCTTAGATCCCACAATGAATTCAGAAATAATTGGCAATGGGTTTAGACATTTGATAGAAAATAGTTGTATACCCACGGAGGTCGATGAACAAAATGATGTGACGCCAATTCCATTTTTAACCGACGAAGAATTATGTGACAAATTGGTTAAGAAGGTTGAGAAAGATATGAGGGTCTTGTTTGCCATGTACAAAGAAAAATATGGCACAAACATATCAAGTGACATACCAAAAGCAACGTCAAGTCAAAGTACTAACACAAGTCGTCGTGGTAATTCTTTCTTAAATGCGTTTAAAGATAAAGTTGGAAATAAGTTGACTGGGGGTGAAGACGAGTTGACCAAATATCTTAAAGAACCGCATCTTGAGCTAGAGGATGAAGAAGACTTCGACATACTTAATTGGTGGAAGTTAAATAGTCCAAGATTTCCTATTGTATCAAGGATGGCGAAAGGTAATAACTTATGTTTTTTTTTATTAAATTTTAGATATTTTTGTGATTTATTTTTTATTAACTTTGTTTAGATATCATGTGCTTCCAAGTATCCACCGTTGCTTTCGAATCCTCCTTTAGCGCTAGTGGTCGCGTTTTGGACCCGTATAGGAATTCTTTAGCACCTAGCATTGTAGAGGCTTTGGTGTGCACACAAGATTGGCTTCGTACATCAAGTAGAAACATCACTTTGGATACGTTAGAGGATTTAATGAAAGGCGACGAGCTTGCTAAAGGTAAACTATTTATATATAACTTTATTGGTTATTTTAGTAATTGTAATGTGAAATGCTATGCTAGACTTATGTTGTCATATTTTTTCTAGAAATTCAAGTCGCATTAGAAAAACAAAAAGGAGAACATGGAAAAGAGAAGAATGTTGCGCCATGATTCAAGAATGTTGTCATCGAATTTGTGCTTTGTATTCGTATTTGGTTGCTTATTTGAACAGTTGAACACTTGAACTTGTAATTTGTGATTTGTATTTGTATCTTGTGATTCAAGAATGTTGCTACTGATTTGTATTTCTATTTTGTAATTTGTAATGCTACTATAAGATTAGAATATTGGATTGTATTTTGTAATGATTTATAAGATTGGATTTGCTACTGTAAAATCATTTGCGTTTGGATTTGCTACTACGTTTGGATTTGCTACTGCGTTTGGATTTGGACTGATTTGTGTTTGGATTTGCTACTGGATTTGGATTTGGGCTGCTCGTTTAAGCTTTTTGGGCTGGGTTGCTTATACCCAAAACCGAACAGATTGAGCCCGAATAAAACCGAACCGACCCGACTTCTAATCGGTTCGGTATTGGGATGGTTTTTTTGCTTGTTTCGGTATCGGGACTTGGCAGGTCGGGTCGGGATCTGGCCCGATGCTCAGCCCTAGTCCCTGATTACCCTGACTCGAATAGTGGTTTGGAGTTACTACTGCTAGTACTAATGTTACTACTGGTATCAAATGTTAATACAAATATCGTCATTAAACGTTATTTATATTTTTGATCTTTACCTAAGTTTTGTTAACGACAAAAGTAAATTTAATTTGTATAAAGCTTAAAGCTTGTCAAGTTTAATAGATATTAAAACAAGCTTTTTCAAACAAATATATTCATCATTTAAGCATTTACATTGTGACTAATCATATCTTAAATATGATTCTAAGCATAATGTATGATAGTTGTTTTAGAATGTTTTAGTTTCTTAATAACTAAACATTACTTATGTATTTACATATTTCTAAAATAGAAAACAACACATGACATCATGTGATGCATCATGAAAATCATTGGAAGATTTCATTAGATATTTTGTGTAGATTTGTACTCTTCATATCTTACACAATCTTACATAGATATGGTTGACTTTGGCAAGATCTTGATATCTTCTTTGTCGGACCCGCGGCACCAAAATATATAACGGACGGAACCCTTTCAAGGGTCTGCCGTCCGTGGTGCTCAGCGATGGTTTTCGCTATAAATAGCAAATCCAAACCAAGTAGTTTTTCATCCCTTTCTATCATACTCTCTTACATATCTTCTCTAACCTTTCTAACTCGGTTTCATATCATATTAGTGATCTCTTTTGTAGCAAAGAAGATCAAGTCACATTCAAGCTTCAAACGAGAAGTTGGAAGTCTTGTTTGTTTAGTGTTATATGATCTTGTGTTGATTCATACTTCATTGTTGTATTAAACCATCATAATCTTGTGAGTGTGAGTGGTTAGTATTTTAGTCCTCAAAATACATTGTGTGTGGGAGTGGTTATACCCTTGGAAAGAACTCGACATCTAGCTTAGTGTCGGAAATAGTGTAAGCGAAGTGTAAAGGTTTTCTCCGCCGGTGAAAGGAGCTTGTTGACTAGTGAAGTTAAACTCTCGAGTGTGAGACTCGGGAGTGGAGTAGGGCAAGGAAAAAGAGTCCTTGTAGACCGAAACACTATAAACAACTTGTTGTGGTTTGATCATTTCTTTCTTATTTACTCTTTACATATTGCTTGCATATTTCATTAACATATCTAAAATCAATATCAATTGATCTTTCAATAAGTTTCAAAACAAAGATTTTAATTGGTAAACTATTCAACCCCCCTTCTAGTTTTCTACAATTGGTACTAGAGCCTCGTTGCTCAAGAATTTCTAAAATAATTTGTATTTTATAAACTTGAAACGATCTATGGATTCTGAAAACTTTAAAGAAGGGCAATCTATGCAAAGACCACCACTCTTTGAAACCAATGGATTTATCTATTGGAAAAACCGTTTTGAAACATATGTAAAATCAAAAGATATAGATCTTTGGTTTGTTATTGTTAAAGGGGATTTTAGTTCTACAACAAAGGATATTTCTGTTGATGAACAAAAGAAATTAGTTGCTAAAAATAATGAAGCTAAAAATGATGATTTATAATGCTTTACCTAGAAAAGAATATGAAAGAATTTTTATGTGTGAAACCGCCCAAGATATTTGGGAATCTGTGATTGTTACACATCAAGGTAATTCACAAGTCAAGGATAACAAAATTGATCTTCTTGTTCAACAATATGAACAATTTGTTATCCCTGAAGATGAAACATTGATTGTGGCTTTGCTCGCTTTAATACTATTATTACATCACTTAAAGCACTTGATGAATCTTTTCGTAGTAAGAACTTTGTCAGGAAATTTCTTAGAGCACTCCATCCCAAATGGAGAGCTAAAGTGACCGCTATTGAAGAATCAAAAGATCTCTCAAAAATGTCACTAGACGAGCTAATCGGTAACCTCAAAGTACACGAAATAGTGATGGAGAAAGATTCGAAGATCATCAAAGGAAGAAGGGAGAAGATCAAATCTGTTGCTCTAAAAGCAAAGGCGGAATCAAGTGATGATGACGAATCTTGCTCCGGTAGTGAAGATGAGGAGTATGCCATGGCGATTAGAGATTTTAAGAAGTTCTTTAGAAGAAGAGTAAAGTTTGTAAGACAACCTCGAGAAGAAAAGAAGCCATTCGAAAAGATCGGGATGACAAAAGGGTAAAGGTGAAAGAAAGTGTTTTAGATGTGGTGATGCAAGTCATATCATAGAGAATGTCCCAAGCCACCTAAAAGCAAAACTCAATGAGCTTTTGTAAGTGGTGCTTGGAGTGATAGTGAAGACGATGAAGAATCAAGCAAGGAAGAGATCGCTCTAATGGCACATGAGTCAAACGAGGTACTTTCCGACTCTTCTTATTCTTCATTGATGATGACACTTTGCAAAACAATATAATCAATTGTGTGAGCTAAGTCTAAAAATCATAACTAAAAATAAATTTTAAAACCAAAAGGAATTTTGGAAAATGAAGTTTATGAGTTAAAAGAAAAAGCAAAACGACTTGAAAAAGGAAAAGCAAATGACGATGGTTGTAAATCATGTCAAGAGCTTAATCTTGAAATAGAAAAACTAAAGCTCACACAAGATGTTCTAATCGAACAAAATTCTAAATTTAAAAGGTTTAACAAAAACATCGCACTTGCCGATGAAATAGTTAAAATACATAAATCACCAGGAGATATGAATGGGCTAGGATTTAATGAGGTATTAATTCCAAAGAGTCAAAACAAAACGGCCGAAAAGGACGAACAATCGTTAAAGCCGCTGAAGACAAAGACGGACGAACGGACCCAAAATAAGGGTTCCGTCCGTTGAACCAAATGGTGTCGTGGGTACTTCAACGAGATGAATATTTGTGATACGGACCTTAGTGAATTTGTCAAAGTAACAAAGAAAACCAAGGATAGTGTTAAACTAAAACCATTTGTTACATCGGAGTAGGACTTGCAAAAATGAATTTAGATAAAAAACTACTCAACAACGACATAAAACACCTTTTTCCAAACGCCCTTTCCTAAGAGCAACCACAACGTACATCCCAACTACCAACACAACGGTTGGAATAAAACTTTCCTAGACCATATCAAACTCCAGTTACATGTCATGGAACTCTTACCCATCGCTTCCATACATGAATCAAATAAATGGTATGTTTAGCCCAAACGAACCCATGAGATATTGGGGACCAAATGCTTGAGTTATTTGCTTCTTAGGTATGCTTGAAAGTTGGATTGGAACCCGATGAATGGATAAAAGATAGTGGATGCTCACGACACATGACGGAAACAAAGTCTCTTCTCATCATACCAAGAGTATGACGGAGGTAATGTCACTTTTGGTAGCAATCTCAAAAGCAAAATCATTGGCAAAGGTACGATCGCTCATAACTCCTAACTATTGAAAATGTTGCTCATGTAGATAGGTTAGGTTTTAATCTACTTAGTATTAGCCAATTATGTGATAAAAGTTTAAAGTACTATTTGATGAAAATGGTAGTAAAATACTAAAAGATGGTATCACCATAGCTAAAGGAGTTAGGAAAAATAACATATCGTCATGAAAATAGATAAAACATCTAATGACAAACTTTGCCTAACAACGTTAGATGATAGCTCATCTCTTTGGCATAGACGCTTAGGTCACGCTAATATGAGACTTATACAAAACCTATCTTCGAAAGAGCTAGTTAGGAATTTACCAAAACTAAAATATGACCAACACTTTTGCGACGCTTGCAAAATTGGTAAACAAACCCATAGTAGTCATAAATCTAAAAATATGGTGTCCACATCTAAGTGTCTAGAATTATTGCATATGGACTTGTTTGGTCCATCCGCTATAAGAAGCTACAGAGGCAACTTATACACTTTGGTCATAGTAGATGATTACTCAAGATTTACTTGGACATTGTTTTTGAAAACTAAAAATGAAGCTTTTGATAAATTTGAAATTCTTAGCAAGAAAATTCAAAATCAACTAGGTGTTAAAATTGTGTCGATCCGAACGGATCATGGTCGTGAATTTGACAACGAAACTCAATTTGGAAACTTTTGTGATACAAATGGTATAACACATAACTTTTCGGCTCCACGAACACCTCAATCAAATGGAGTGGTAGAACGTAAAAATAGAACAATTCAAGAAATGAATAGAACAATGCTTAATGAACAAAACATTCCTCAAAAGTTTTGGTGTAACGCGGTTGACACTTCTACATATATATAGAGCCTTAATTCGTCATTTCCTAAACAAAACACCATATGAGCTTTATAAAGGTAAAAAGCCAACTTTAGGATATTTTAGAGTCTTTGGCTGTAAATGCTTTATTCTTAATACTAAAGATTATCTCACCAAGTTTGACCCAAAGTCTTATGAAGGTGTATTTCTTGGTTATTCTCAAACTAGTAAAGCTTACATTGTCCTAAACAAATAAACAATGATAGTCGAGGAATCGTTGAACATAACATTCGACGAAAGTCCACCTCCCTCTAAGACATCACCTTTGGCAGATGATGACTTAGTTGAAAGTCAAATGATAGAAAGTCAAGAAATAATTAATAATAACAAGGAAGATGAACCATTAAATAAAGATATTGTAAACATCAAAGAATCTAAAAGTCATCCTTTAGACAAGGTCATAGGACAACTTAATCAAAGAACCTTAAGGTCACAAGCCCAAAATCAAAGTAATTATTTTGTTTTGTATCCACCATTGAACCGAAAACATAAATGAAGCAATGAAAGATGAATCATGGGTAATTGCCATGCAAGAAGAGTTAAACCAATTCGGTAGAAATGATGTTTGGAAATTAGTTCCAAAACCTAAAGATCAAACTATAATTGGAACGAAATGGGTCTTTCGAAATAAAATGGGTGAAAATGGTGTAGTATCTAGAAACAAAGCTAGGCTTATTGCACAAGGTTATAATCAACAAGAGGGGATTGACTATGATGAAACTTATGCACCTGTAGCTAGACTCGAATCTATTAGAATATTACTTGCTTATGCATGTGCTTATGACTTTAAATTATTTCAAATGGATGTTAAAAGTGCTTTTCTTAATGGGTTTATTAACGAAGAAGTGTTTGTTGCTCAACCTCCCGGTTTTACCGACTTTGAGAAACCACATCATGTCTTCAAACTCAAGAAAGCATTATACGGTCTTAAGCAAGCACCAAAAGCTTGGTACGACCGACTTAAGACTTTTCTTATTGATAACAAATACATTATGGGATTAGTAGATAATACTCTTTTTACCAAGAAAAAGGAATCACATATTATCATTGTTCAAATATACGTTGATGACATTATATTCGGATCAACTTGTCAAGAGCTATGTGATGATTTCTCTAAAATCATGCATGACGAGTTTGAAATGAGTATGATGGGTGAATTAAATTTCTTTCTAGGACTTCAAATTAAACAACTAGAAGATGGCATATTTTTTAACCAATCTAAATATATAAAAGACATGCTTAAGAAATTTGGTCTTGAAGATTCCAAACCAACTAAAACACCCATGTCCCTGGACACTAAACTCACCAAGGACTAAGAAGGTGAATCCGTAGATAACACTAAATATAGAGGAATGATTGGTAGCCTACTCTATCTTACGGCTAGTAGACCCGACATTATGTTTAGTGTTTGTCTATGTGATCGCTTTCAAGAAAACCCAAAGGCATCACACTTAGAAGCCTTAAAAGGATTTTAGATACATTAAGGGAACAACGTGTTTAGGATTATGGTATCCCAAAGGAACGGGTGTAGAAACCATAGTGTATGCCGACTCGGATCATGCCGGTGACTATGTCGATAGAAAAGTACAAGTGGTATTTGCACTTTTGTTGGACATTGTCTCACCTCATGGTTTGCAAAGAAGCAAACGGCTTTAGCCATCTCAACCATCGAAGCCGAGTACGCCTCGGTAGGAAAAGCATGTCAACAAGCTCTTTGGATGAAGCAAGCTCTCGAGATTACGGAATTCATCTCAACGACATTGTAATACTGCGACAACAAAGGAGCCATCGATCTCGGCAAGAATCCCGTTCAACATGCTCGTATAAAGCATATTGAAATCCGTCATCATTTTCTTCATGACAATGTTCAAAAGGAAACATCTCAATTGAAAGTATCCTCAAGACAACATTGCCGACATCTTAACTAAGCCTCTTAAACGAGAACCTTTTAATCTTCTTAGACTTGGTTTAGGGTTAATGGAACCAAACATGTAGGATAAACATAGCCCAAAACATTAGAATAGTCAAAACAAAACAATTTTGTTTTGTATCGCCATCAGAAGATGTACGACTAAGCGACAACACGGACGGAACCAAAATTTGGTACCGTCTCGTCCGTGGTGTCTCTGTACAAAACTGCTACCTACAAAACATCTTCTTCCTCAAAACCCACTTTACCAAAACGTGTAAACATTAAACCAAGCTCATTATTGACACCTTCCCACTCACTAATCATCAAGATAACATCATTGTAAGTATCCTAACTACATTTTATCTCTTAATTTCGAGTCTAGATTCTTATTTATGCACAAAACCATTACAAATCATTACATGGGGTTTTATGTATGCTTTTATACTAAATATGAATTCAATTGGCAAATTGCATAACTAGTCATTGAAATTAGGTACTACATTATCATATTGCATAAACAAATCATGCTTCCCACTAATCAATAGATAATGACTATAAGGCCTTATTCAAATAACCAAACACCCCATGTCAAAAAAATTTGAAAAGCTTCTCACTTGTAGGAAAATATTTTTTTCATTGCTAATACAAATAGAAACGTTAGACTTTCATCACTTGCATGTTCTTGAATACTAAAGGTATTGCATAACTAATATGCATTCCCGAGTATATTCAAATGAAGCCACATTGAATTAGGAGCATTTGGGTTATCTCATGGTATTTGCCAAACACCCCACTAAAACCATTTTTGTGCATAAAATGAGTCGAGATAACCGCAACTCCAAATTGTTTTCATATAGGCACACACTAGAACCAAAACGTTAAAGTTTATTCTCATTTTTAACATATTAATTCTTGCTCTTAGGAATAACCATGGTAGCCGCAAGATTCTATGATCACAAGGACACCCTTGGCTATATTCCCAAACATCACAAAACCAAAGGACTTTCCAAGGAACAAGTAGAAATCTTTAAGAGTCTAGAATCAAGGTATTTCCATGAGGGTAGAACCATTCACCCATCTTTCATTGAAAATACCAATCTCCGTGAAGAATTAGCCGCCATTCATTTCGATTGTCTTCTTGACATCGATGAACCAATTTGTCCTAGGTTTGTGTTAGAGTTCTATGCTAGTGTGACCGGCTTTAGTGATGAAGATGATGATGAGTTTTGTCTTAGGTTTAAAATTAATCAAAACGACTACACTATCACCTTAGCCAACTTTGCTCAATTGCTAGGAATTCCCAACCGAGGAACTTGTGTCTACTCGGATAAGTGGTCACTCACCATTCTTGATGCAATCAATGACCGCACTTCTCCCTACCAAACACCTCTAGCAAATAAGGATGTCATCCGTGAGCACCTATTTATCCCAAGGGGAGATACAACCCGAGTCACCCGAAAAGGAAAAAAAGTGAACCGAGACCCATATGGAATGGAGCTAAATGAACTTAAGCCCGAATTTAGGAAATGGGAAGAACTACTTAGAGCCAACGTCATTAGCACCATAGGAAATAGGGATCACATCAATGCTTGTCTTTGCCATATGCTCTACAACTTGTCCACCGTCAACCATTCAATTTAGCCTACTACATTGCTAGGAGAATGATTGATATTCCAACACAAGGATCGGTTGCTCTCCCATACGGGATGCTTCTCACCCGCCTCTATAGATCCTTTGCACCAATTCCACCAAGCCCAAAAGGATGCACCTTCACTATGAACTCATCCTCACATCTTTGTACCTTTGAGTGATGCAGTTGCTAAGACAAAAGGCAAGAGAGCAAACCTCCAACTCCATCATCACCATCATCAAATAGCTCGATGATGGTCTTCCAAACTCTCGCCTTCCACCTCATGAGTATTATGCATCTCTTCCTGAGATTGAGAATGAATCAGCGGAGTTCAAGCAAACCAAGGGGATGTTCAAGTGCCTTGGTAGAATGATGAACAAGATCTACAAGAAGTTGGATAAGAGAGAATTGCTTTAAGGAGTGTTTGGAACAATACATTATCTCTAAGGTTTGATACAATTTGGTTCTTTTTATCTTGTAGGATGATAATATAACTTGAAACAATGATGTATGCTAACAATCTTATGCAGGGAGATAGCACAAGTATGCTATCAAATTTTACCCATTTTCACTATAATGTGAAAATCACTTGGCCTTGCTCAAAATCTATGCTCCATTATGCTTGTACATGTGTTATTTACTTTTCCTAACTAGAAATGTTTAGTGTCACATGTTTTGAGAAAAATTTTAGGTTTCGGAAATGTTCCCGACACCTTAAAATGCACTCTGTGAAGTTTTCTCAGATCGACGGATCGAACGGCACCAACGTTTTGGTTCCGTCTGTTATAAGAAATGGTACCGCCGTGACAGTGCAGCGGACAGACGGCACCCTTTTAGAGGTTCGTCCGTGTAAACTTTTGGTGCCGTGGATCCTCCAGGTAACTTTCTGAATTTCGATTCTTTCGTGATTCCAAATTACCATCCATTGCTTATAGGTCAATCTTAACTAGTTTATACCCTTATTAAAACTAGTATAATTCACTTAGGCATATAAGAAATCTATTTCCCACCAAAATTCAAAAATTTGAAAAATTCACCCAAGGAGCCCTTTGGCATAAAGGAAGGAACCAAATTTTGGTACCTTGAAATCCGTGGTAATCGATTGTTAGGAAATTCCACTCATTAGAACACATTTATTGCAAATCTTTGCTTCTTCACTCCATCTCTCTTGTATGGCTTGACTTGGGTGATATGACTAGCATTTAACCCACTTCCAAATCATTAGGAACCTCATCTCTTCAATGGTTTAACATCAAATCAAACACATTTCTCCATAATTTTTTACTTCTATAAATTGAGAGGTTTTACCATGATCATCCTCGCACCTTCTTCATTCTTACCATCATCTAGCAAAGAAAAACACAAGTCAAAATGACAAAATCCTCTCCTAAACCTTACAAGAAAACCGCTAGAATTAGCGTGAGGCCTTGGTGCTTCGTAAACTTGAGCTCCGCATCCGAGTATTCTCCACTCACAATCTCATCTCCCATCCGAGATGATACAAACCTTACCTTGGCTACACCTACTCAATCACCTATTGTGATCACCACTCCACCACCTACAAAAACACCAACTTCACCTCCACCGGCACCCATCCAAACATCCAAAACACCCTCACCACCCTCACCACCAAAATCTCCAACTCTCATTCCTTTGGAGTTATTTTCCACACCACCCACTTCTCCAAATCCTTTCTTGGAGGACTTGGATGACTTACCTCCTAGGCCAAATCATCCACCACCATTGCCATCCTTTGGCACAATTGAGCGGATTGCTCATGAGTCACCTAGGCCATCTTTTGACCCAAACGCCCCATTAGGGCCAAAACCTCTTCTCTTCCACCCCATTCACAAAGACATCCATGGTCCTTTGTATGGGGACCAATCACTCCCCACATCAATGTCCCCTCACATAGAGGACATTGAGGAGTGCATGTGGGATGCTAATCCCACAAGAGAGGAGATTCAAGCGGAACTCCAACACCTCCACCAATTCAAAGGCATGGTGGATTCTCACTTTAGTGAGACTATGCAAATGCAAAATGCTTTGCTAGCCTCCATCATGACCACCCCAAACATCTCCACCAACACCAACACATCTACCATTCCACCACTTCAACCTCACCAAACATACTACCCTCCTAGGCATGGTTGCTCAACTTGTGAGCAAACCGCCCAAACCGTTGATAGGACCCGGGTTATGGTCCATGACTTCCAAGAGGAAATGAGGTTCATCCTCAATCACATCCTTGAGCGCCTCAACGCTCTTTCTCATCCACCATCTCATTAGGATGGTCATAGATTAGCATTTCTAAGTTTTTCTTTTCTTAGGATTATTTATTTTCTTGTACTAAAACACATCATTGTGTTCTCTTTTCATGATTTTTATTCATGAAAATTTTAGCTAATGAATGGTGTTTTCTATATTGTTGGTGCTTTTACACGGTGTTTGAAAATGCTTGTGAATGATCATTATTACTAACATATTTTTTGTAGCTTTATTTTCACAATCCATGTATCTTCCCATTAAGCACCCAATTTAGGGAGCTTTGATCTAGGGAGATAATGGCTCGCTCATTACCTTCCGATCGCCTCTTCTTTTGTTGAGACAAAAAGGGGAAAATATAGAACTTGTTTATATTTGACTTTTCCGAAAAAGTCAACCGCATACATTGACTTTCTTAAAAGTCAAACATGATTCTTCATTGGTAATACTTGACTTTTCTTAAAAAGTCGACCGCATACTTTGACTTTCTGAAAAAGTCAACATCATGCATCAACTAGTGAATACTTTGACTTTCTTAAAAAGTCAAACATCATACACTTGCATTATCATTTCCTTTACAAGTTCTAAAACCAATATTTTTACAACTCTTGCACAATCTTTGTATCTTTTATAAAAATAAAATTTATATTTGTCCTCAACAAAAAGGGGGAGATTGTTAATACAAATATCGTCATTAAACGTTATTTATATTTTTGATCTTTACCTAAGTTTTGTTAACGACAAAAGTAAATTTAATTTGTATAAAGCTTAAAGTTTGTCAAGTTTAATAGATATTGAAACAAGCTTTTTCAAACAAATATATTCATCATTTAAGCATTTACATTGTGACTAATCATATCTTAAATATGAGTCTAAGCATAATGTATGAAAGTAGTTTTTAGAATGTTTTAGTTTCTTAATAACTAAACATTACTTATGTATTTACATATTTCTAAAAATAGAAAAACAACACATGACATCATGTGATGCATCATGAAAATCATTGGAATATTTCATTAGATATTTGTGTAGATTTGTACTCTTCATATCTTACACAATCTTACATAGATATGGTTGACTTTGGCAAGATCTTGATATCTTCTTTGTCGGACCCAGCGACACCAAAATATATAACGGACGAAACCTTTCAAGGGTCCGCCGTCCGTAGTGCTCGCGATGGTTTTGGCTATAAATAGCAAAGCCAAACCAAGTAGTTTTTCATCCCTTTCTATCATACTCTCTTACATATCTTCTCTCTAACCTTTCTAACTCGGTTTCATATCATATTAGTGATCTCTTTGTAGCAAAGAAGATCAAGTCACATTCAAGCTTCAAACGAGAAGTTGGAAGTCTTGTTTGTTTAGTGTTGTATGATCTTGTGTTGATTCATACTTCATTGTTGTATTAAACCATCATAATCTTGTGAGTGTGAGTGGTTAGTATTTTAGTGACATCTAGCTTAGTGTCGGAAATAGTGTAAGCGAAGTGTAAAGGTTTTCTCCGCCGGTGAAAGGAGCTTGTTGACTAGTGAAGTTAAACTCTCGAGTGTGAGACTCGGGGAGTGGAGTAGGGCAAGGAAAAAGAGTCTTTGTAGACCGAACCACTATAAACAACTTGTTGTGGTTTGATCATTTCTTTCCTTATTTACTCTTTACATATTGCTTGCATATTTCATTAACATATCTAAGATCAATATCAATTGATCTTTCAATAAGTTTCAAAACAAAGTTTTTAATTGGTAAACTATTCAACCCCCCCTTCTAGTTTTCTACAGCAAAGTTACTACTGCTAGTGCTAATGTTACTACTGTTGGTAGAGTTACTACTGCTAGTACTAATGTTACTATTGTTGGCATAGTTACTACTGATAGTACTAATGTTACTACTGTTGTCAGAGTTACTACTGCTAGTACTGCTGTTATTAGTTTTTAACTACTTTGACCTATTAATAGGTAGTTTCAAACTCGTAATTAAGATGATGATAATAACTTGGTCTTGTAACCACTATGGCTATAATGGAGGAACATTATGAGGAGATTGCAACAAGAGTCCCTGATCAAAAGGTTAAAGACTGATAGGGGAGATGAGTACATGGATACTCTGTTCTTTCAATGTGTTGGTATAATCTATGAAACAACTGCTCCCTATACTTCTCAGCAAAATGGTATCTCTGAAAGGAAAAACAGGGTACTGAAGGAGATGGTTAATTCCATGTTGTCCTTTACAGGGCCGAGTCAAGGGTTCTGGGGTGAAGCTATGTTAACAGTTTGCTATTTATTAAATAGGGTTCCCAATAAAAGGAACAATATTATCCCTTATGAACTCTGGACTAAAAGAAAACCTAACATAAACTTTCTCATAGTTTGGGGTTGTAGGGTTGTTGTAAGACTCCCTGATCCAAAGTAGAAAACTTTGGGCGAAAGAGGCATTGAATGCATCTTTGTTGGATATGCTAAGCATTCCAAGGCATATAGGTTCTATGTTATTGAACCTAATGAATCTGTTTCAATTAACTCAATAATTGAATCAAAGGACGCAATCTTTGATGAGAATAGATTCTCATCAGTCCTTAGACCAAGTCAAAGGATATCAAATGGAACTAATGACATTGGTGTTTCTAATGAGATTTCTGATGAGGTTGTCGTTCAACAACCTGAACTTGAGCTCAGAAGGAGCAATAGGGACATGACTCCAAAGTCATTTGGACCTGAGTTTCAATTATATTTAATTGAAGGAACAAGGTATGAGGTCTTTGACCAATGCTGTAGCAACCGGTAATTTTTCTAACCTATTTTAATAGTAAAATTATATTTATTATGAATTGTTTTTCATTTCGATCAATTCCAGAGCCAATTTAAACTCGAAAATGAGAAGTTATCTCGTAAAGCGTGAGAACCACACACAACGCGTTTCGGCAACCGTAAACTCGTTAAACCTTTTGTTTTGATTATTATATTAATTACGAGAAAATTATTCATGTGAATACTCAATTTTATCAGAAAATTTATTTTAAAAACAATGGCGTAAGTTTTGTAATTTTTATCTCGCGTTTACAAGTCCAAATAAGCCCCGAGCTTAATAATTGCAAAAGATATCAAAAACTTCACAATTGGTCCCTGCAGTATAATATTACCCGCGCCCCCTGAACTTTTGAATTCCCATGAATGGTCCTTGTCTAAAAATATAAAAGGGTAAATTATAAATCTAGGGTTTCATTGTGTTTTTCACTAACCCTAAAACCAACCACTGCCTCCCCTCTCTTCTCACACAGCCGCCACTCCTCCTCCCTCTACTGCCGCCTCAGTCACCATAGCCGCCACCCCATCATCATTCAAGGGTTCGTTTGGTTAACAATAGAGGGGTCATGAATAAGAGTCGTTGTGGTTTCCGATTCATGGTTGATAGATCGTGCTACTGGTGTTCATGTTCATCTCTTCCTCTCGTCCAACTTTTGGGTATGTCAAAAATGAAAACTTACTTTTGTTAATTTATTTGTTTAAAACTGAAGGTAAATCAATCTGATAGTTTTCGTGGATTAAAAGAAATTAAAACGTTTTTATAAACTGCTTGTGTGGTATAAATCAAATTAAAAACGTTTCATTGTGTTTTCGTGTAGCAAGAAATGAAATAAAACGTGTTCGTAGGGTCTCAGAGTGGGAGTTAAACCACTGAGGGTTTTGGATTGAAATGGTGTTTGGATTGATTAGTTTTTAGGCGAGTCAGATTTTTTAAACCCGTTTAGAGTTCCAGGTTGGGTTAAACCCGACTGGTCACAGTGTGATTTCGGGTTGGTTTGATATTTACCGGGTTTGTTATTATTGCTAAATTTCTTGCTGTGATTGTGGTATTGTATGTCCGATTGCTTCTGTCAAATTAGGAAATCCGAGGGTGTTGCTTGTTGTTGTTGTCACCAAGAGTGTTGTTCGAGTAGTTATTTTGTCGAGTCGGATTCGAGTTTGTTTCAGTACTATTTCTGGTCTTGATGGTATGAGTGTACATATTTTATCGCGGGTCAGTTGGACTTGGCTGATGTGTGTTATATTGTGGTCTCAATTCTGAATTGGATTTGCTCATTTATATCGTGTATGGCTTATTTCAGCTTACTTTGTGTTCTTAACGGATTCATGTGGTATTTTATCTAAGATGTGGTGCTTGGTAAAGTTTTGGATTGGTTTGTGAAATTATATTTAAACATGAGCGTATAATTACGGATATGGGAATATTTGACTAACATGATATATTTATTTTTGACTTAAGTACTCTAGATAAAATTTGGACATTAGGGATTTATACTTGGTTATGAGACTATAATAATACTTGCCGGATTGTAATCGGGATTGTGATTTGGATTTGGACAAATTAAATACATAATGGCCTAAATTATTGGTTGGTGACTCGATTTACTTAGACGTTTATTAGATTATATCATTGGACACTTTGGACTTATTGAACTCGAAACAAATTTAATATATTCTATTCGCAACAAACATAAAATAAAGAAATATTGTCTAATAACCAATGAATACCTCTATTAGCTTTTATTTAAATGGACTTGGGAAATTGAAATTGGTAAAATGTAACAAATAAAAATTTCTAATTACTTAATTATTAACATTATAAACCTTTTCATAAATGTACATTTCCTTTATAAACGATAACGTTGTATCAACTATCTGGGATTACCGGGTAAATGTCTGAAATTCTACCTGTTACTTAATTGTTACTTATTTGCTAAGTGATCCTTACTTGTTTAATTTCTTTTATATGTTTTGTTGCTTTAGCTTGTGTTCTTGAGTCTTGGTCAATATTTCTTGACTATTCCTTATAATATATTGGAATATACATTATGCTTTAGTGTGAGTTATGTTTGGTGTGAGTTACATGTCGAGTCTTTGTTTCTTGATTACCACACAAAACGTTGATACTAAATGTTTCTTACAAGAAACGACACTAAACATTTTATAAGATATCGATACGAAGATTCCACGTAAACTAAAGCAAATTATCTTTCGGAAATTCATTTGCTCTGCTAGATTTATTCTGAGATAGCATATTCCTATTAGGTTGTGCCGATGTTGTACCATTGTGCCTGTACTTTCGATATTGTTGTGTTGCTCCTTGATGCCTGTTGTGACATTTGTGATTCTTGCGTTACTTCATATCGAGGTGAGTTCATGGCCCCTACTTTACTTGTTTTGAAAATACTTTTGGCGGAGAATACATACTTGTTTTACTAAATTCCAATATTTGCAAATGACTTGATTCTGGAAAACTTTATGTGCTTCGCTAGATAACTTTTGGTTATTCAGATATCATTACAATAACATTATTAATTTCGCTGTGCTAAATTTATATTATTCCCTTTTATTCTGGACGATGTGCGTTAGTTATTCAATATTGTTGGTGTTATGTGTGTTCATATTGTGTGAATCGTGACCAATGATTTATGGTTTATCTTTGGGAAGAGGCACCCAATTTATGTTTGGGAAGAGGCACCCAGTTTATCTTTGGGTAGAGGCACCCAATATGACTTTGGGAAGAGGCATCCAATGTATTTGGATTTCTATTGTGACCACGTGGTGGTCGGATTCCATGATGTGGATTACATTTATTTTACTGCTTGCTCAACACTATTACTTATACATATGTCCTACTCGTATATCAATGCCCAGCAAAACTGATTTACTACTTTATTTACAAACCTATGAACTCACCAACCTCGTGTTGACATTTTTAGCATGTATTTTTAGGTTTATCGTGATAGCTTACTTTGGAGGCTTTTGGCATGGCATGGCATGGTCATAGGATACTCTGTTATATTTGGGACCGCTTTATTATTATGGGCATGTATTTCCGCACTATTTTTAAATGTATGTAAACATAATACTTTTGTTTATGAAGTTTCTTAATATAAAACCGTTGTTCTATACTTTGTGTTTTGATACCAATTAGTAGCACCCCACGACCCGAATGCTTCCGCTGTACCAAATTTGGGGGTGTTACAGTTGGTATCAGAGCCAAGGTTATAGAGAACTGGGTAATCTTCAAAACCTAGACTATAACCACTTTTGCGAAAATTTAACCTTATGACCTACATGTGCCTACCTGCCAAGCTGATGCCTCACTTGTAAGTTTGGCTACTAATATATTTGATGAGATGTATGCCTTACTATTGATTGTGTATATCCATTTATTTTTCGCTATTTGCTATAAGTATCTTCGACATACTTATGCTTACGTATCCCACTTGTAGCGTTGCACCACTTTCTATACGCAATCTCATCTTTTGACCTTGAGTTTGGACACTTGTTTTAGTCTTTTGGGAATGGAATTTGGGAAGTGAAAGACATGATGCTAGCGTAACTAAGTCAAGTATATCAAAATTAATTGAACCTCGGGTGAATATAGACTGATCACCTATATTCAGCCAGGGACAATGGGACATAGACTGGTCACCTATGTCCGACTCAGAGATGAATTTTACGATACTTGGAATAGTTATAATAGTATTATGTCCGGTTGGTTTTTGGTTTGATTTCAGAAAAGGGTAAAGTTTTTGGTGTGTGTATGCGAGCACTAAATTTTATAAAAGTTTACCTTCACACACGACACACTGGCATCACAATACTTGTCTATCACGATATTCTTCCTCTTATATGGGACGCTTTTCGTCGCCGTCTAGTCATAATATGACTCAAGGTTACTGTGGAATCGTCAAAACCGTTTAATCTCATTTTTGCAACGGGTCAAACTAGGCCCGATTGGTCACAAGCTTGTATTCGGATTGCGTGAATTTGCACTAAGGTCATCGAGCTTATTGAAATGTTTGGAATTGTTCTCGGCTACGTTCGAATTTGGATTGATATATTTTGTGACTTTGGGTCTCGTTGAGAATTTGAAATCACTTATCCCCGTAGCTCTATTTTATTTCTAGTCTTGTCACAGACGTCTCTACTCCAAGCCTTATCTTCGATCGATGTTGTTCCATCGATGCCGCTCTTTTGATGATATACCTTGCGCCCTATCGACGTGTATGCTTTTAGCGTGACCGTTTGGAACCGTCGACGTTCACTTTTATTTAGATCTTGAATTCATATCGTTTAGTAATCGGATTCCTTTTGGAATTATGACTTTGGATTCGAATGTTGGAATTTTCCGCATTAAGTACTAAGTACCCTGCTGAGGCAACTAACTGATTTACTAGTAACAATCAACCTCTCCTTCAAAGTCGTACTTCGTATTTGTTAAACTTTCCATTCGGTAGAGATTCTATGCTTGACAGAACCTTTGAGATTTTTAAGGGTAACCAAAACGACGACCTTGAGAAGGGACGCCTGATCTTTCGCTCATCCTTCGGGAATACCATTTATCTTTACTACCCTCTCATATCATAATAATTTGTGTCGCTATTAACATACAAACTGATTTCAATCATCCTACATAATATTTTGCAATCACCCTACAAAATGTTTCACTAATCAGTCATGACATCAAAAATCTTGACCGTATTTCTATTTTCTAAAACAATAAATTTACTATGCTACTACTCTAAACTATTTTACAAACTCTTTTATAAACCATTTGCTCATTTGGAAAATATTTTATGCCACTAGCTCATAAACTGAACAACTAATATTTTCTTTTGTAACTAAATCAAACCTTATGAGTGAATCCTACACCTCTGTTTGAAACTATAGATAACCATCTACCAAGTCTCGACACTGTCTCATCATAGCACAAATTAACCTATTCATTCCATATGATAAGATTCCCTTATTGGTTGCCCGTATCATCACCTCTTCTGAGATACTACACTAGCGAATGACATGAATTGAATCGCGAGGACGCGATTCCTTCTAAGGAGGGTAGACTGTAGCAACCGGTAATTTTCCTAACCTATTTTAATAGTAAAATTATATTTATTATTAATTGTTTTTCATTTCGATCAATTCCAAAGCCAATTTAAACTCGAAAACGAGAAGTTATCGCGTAAAGCTTGAAAACCGCACACAACGCGTTTTGGAAACCGTAAACTCGTTAAACCTTTTGTTTTGATTATTATATTAATTACGAGAAAATTATTCGTGTGAATACTCAATTTTATCAGAAAAATTATTTTAAAAACAATGGCATAAGTTTTGTAACTTTTATCTCGCGTTTACTAGTCCAAATAAGCCCCGACCTTAATAATTGCAAAAGATATCAAAAACTTCACAATTGGTCCTTGCAGTATAATATTACCCGCGCCCCCTGAACTTCTGAATTCCCATGAATGGTCCTTGTCTAAAAATATAAAATGGTAAAATATACATCTAGGGTTGCATTGTGTTTTTCACTAACCCTAAAATCAACCACCGCCTCCCCTCTCTTCTCACACATCCGCCACTCCTCTCCCTCTACCGCCGCCTCAGTCACCGTACCCGCCACCCCATCATTATTCAAGGGTTCGTTTGGTTAACAATAGAGGGGTCACGAATAAGAGTCCTTGTGAATTCCGATTCATGGTTAATAGATCGTGGTACTGGTGTTCATGTTCATCTCTTCCTATCGTCCAACTTTTTTGTATGTCAAAAATGAAAACTTACTTTTGTTAATTTATTTGTTTAAAATCGAAGGTAAATCAATCTGATAGTTTTCGTGGATTAAAAAGAAATTAAAACTTTTTGATAAACTGTTCGTGTAGTATAAATCAAATTAAAAACGTTTCATTGTGTTTTCGTGTAGCAAGAAATGAAATAAAACGTGTTCGTAGGGTCTCAGATTGGGAGTTAAACCCCTTAGGGTTTCAGATTGAAATGGTGTTTGGATTGATTATTTTTTAGACGAGTCAGATTTTTAAACCCGTTTAGAGTTCCAGGTTGGGTTAGACCCTAATGGTCAAGGTGTGATTTCGGGTTGGTTTGATATTTACTTGTTTAGTTATTATTGCTAAATTTCTTGTTGTGATTGTGGTATTATGTGTCCGATTGCTTCTGTCAAAGTAGGAAATCCGAGGGTGTTGCTTGTTGTTGTTGTCACCTAGAGTGTTGTTCGAGTAGTAATGTTGTCGAGTCAGATTCGAGTTTGTTTCAGAACTATTTCTGGTCTTGATGGTATGAGTGTACATATTTTATCGCGGGTCAGTTGGACTTGGTTGATGTGTGTTATATTGTGGTCTCGATTCTGAATTGGATTTGCTCATTTATATCGTGTATGGCTTATTTCAGCTTACTTTGTGTGCTTAACGGATTCATGTGGTATTTTATCTAAGATGTGGTTCTTAGTAAAGTTTTGGATTGGTTTGTGAAATTATATTTAAAAATTAGCGTATAATTACGGATATGGGAATATTTGACTAACATGCTATATTTATTTTTGACTTAAGTAATCTAGATAAAGAAATATCGTCTAATAACCAATTTATACCTTTATTAGCTTTTATTTAAATGTACTTGGGAAATTAAAATTTGTAAAATGCAACAAATAAACTTTTCTAAGTACTTAATTATTAACATTATAAACCTTTTAACAAATGTACACTTCCTTTATAAACGATAACATTTTATCAACTATCTGGGATTACGGGGTAAATGTCTGAATTTCTACCTGTTACTTACTTGTTACTTATTTGCTAAGTGATCCTTACTTTTTTAATTTCTTTTATATGTTTTGTTGCTTTAGCTTGCGTTCTTGAATCTTTGTTCAATATTTCTTGACTATTCCTTATAACATATTGGAATATACATTAGTAGTGTGAGTTTTGTTTGGTGTGAGTTACATGTCGAGTCTTTGTTTCTTGATTACCACACGAAACGTTGATACTAAACTTTTCTTACAAGAAACGACACTAAACATTTTATAAGGTATCGATACGAAGATTCCACAAAAACTAAAACACGTTATCTTTCGGAAATTCATTTGCTCTGCTAGATTTATTCTGAGATAGCATATCCCTATTAGGTTGTGTCGATGTTGTACCATTATACCTGTACTTTCGATACTGTTGTGTTGCTCCTTGATGCCAATTGTGACATTTTTGATTCTTGCGTTACTTCATATCGAGGTGAGTTCATGACTCTACTTTACTTTTTTTGAAAACACTTTTGGGGGAGAATACATGCTTGTTTTACTAAATTCCTATATTTGCAAGTGACTTGATTCTGGAAAACTTTATGTGCTTCGCTAGATAACTTTTGGTTATTCAGATATCATTACAATAACATTATTACTTTCGTTGTGCTAAATTTATATTATTCCTTTTTATTCTGGATGATGTACGTTAGTTATGCAATATTGTTGGTGTTATTTGTGTTCATATTGTATGAATCATGACCATTGATTTATGGTTTATCTTTAGGAAGAGGCACCCAGTTTATCTTTGGGTAGAGGCACCCAGTATGACTTTGGGAAGAGGCACCCAATGTATTTGGATTTTTATTGTGACCACGTGGTGGTCGGATTGCATGATGTGGATTACATTTCTTTTACTGCTTGCTTAGCAACTATTACTTATACATATGTCCTACTCGTATATCAATGCACAACAAAACTGATTTACTACTTTATTTACAAACCTATGAACTTACCAACCTCGTGTTGACATTTTTAGCATGTATTTTCAGGTTTATCATGACAGCTTACTTTGGAGGCTTTTGGCATGGCATGGCATGGTCATAGGATACTCTGTTATATTTGGGACCGCTTTGTTATTATGGGCCTGTATTTCTGCACTATTTTTAAAGGATGTAAACATAATACTTTTGATTATGAAGTTTCTTAATGTAAAACCGTTGTTCTATACTTTGTGTTGTGATACCAATTAGTAGCACCCCCACGACCCGAATGCTTCCGCTGTGCCAAATTTGGGGGTGTTACAAATACTCCTATTGCTTCATTGTTGAGGATGACCCCGAAACATTTGAAGAAGCAATGAAGTCCCAAGATGTTGCTTTCTGGAAAGAAGCAATAAATGATGAGATGGATTCCATAATAGGTAACAATACTTGGGTGTTGGCTGATCTACCACATGGTTGCAAACCTATAGGTTGCAAATGGATTTTAAAGGTAGATGGAATTATTGAAAGGTTCAAGGCTAGGCTAGTCATTCAGGGCTTTAAACAAAAGTCAGGGATGCCCATGTGGGATGTATCAGTACCATAAGATTGCTGATTGCTTTGGCATCAATTCACAATCTGATTATTCATCAGATGGATGTGAAGACAACTTTCTTAAATGGTGACTTAGATAAGGAGGTTTATATGAACCAACCTTAAGGCTTTATCATGCCTGGCAATGAAAACAAGGTGTGTAAACTGATTAAGTCTCTGTACGAACTAAAGAAAGCACCTAAACAATGGCATAAAAAATTTGATTAAGTGGTTTTGTCTAGTGGTTATTTACTTAACCAAGCTGCAAAATGTGTGTATAGCAAATTTGATGAATCTGGGTAAAAGAGTCATCATTTGTCTATATGTTGATGACATGCTAATCTTTCGCACTAAGCAAAATCAAGTTAACCTGACAAAGGAATTTTTGTCATCAAGGTTCTCCATGAAGGACATGGGGGAGGCTGATGTTATCCTTGGTATAAGGATTAAACATGAAATTAAAAGAATTTCTATCTTTCAGTCTCATTATATTGAGAAGGTGTTAAAGAAATTTAATTACTTTGATTGTACTTCAGTGAGTACTCCCATGGATACAAGTGAGAAACTGATGCCTAATACTGGTAAGGCTGTACCTTAACTTGAGTATTCTAGGGTGATTTGTTGTCTGATGTATGCCATGACTTGTACAAGACCTGATATTGCTTTTGCAATGGGTAAACTGAGCAGGCATACTAGTAATCCTAGTGCTCATCACCGCAAGCGCTCAGAGTATCAAGTATCCGAAGCGAGACTATGGATTATACTCTCTCATATACGGTTATCCTTCATTATTAGAAGGATACACCGATGCAAGTTGGATCGAATAAATCAAGACAATTCGCCTACCGGTGGTCGGGTATTCCTACTTGGTGAAGGTGCAATTTATTGGGCATTAAAGAAGCAAACTTGCATCACCAGTTCAACAATGGAATATGAATTTGTGGCTTTAGCAGCTGCTGGTAAAGAAGCTAAATGGTTGAAAAAACTTGCTTCTTTAGATTCTATTGTGGCCTAAACCTATAGCACCTATTTCTATTCGTTGTGATAGTGTTGCTACATTGTCTAAGGCTTATAGCAAAATATACAATGGGAAGTCTAGACACTTAGGTGTCAGGCATAGCATGATTCGTGAGCTTATCATGAATGGAGTGGTATCTATAGAGTTTATTATACCTCAACAAAATTTAGCTGATCATTTGACGAAGGGTTTGGCTAGAGACTTGGTTTTAAAGTCTGCTAAAGAGATGGGTTTAAAGTCCAACTTAGTCACTGAATGCTAAGACACCCAACTCCCTCATGAGGAAACTTGGGAGCTGAGTTCAATGTGGAAATTTGAACATTTAGTGAACTGGAGCACATGTTTACAATCATCCCAAGGTTATGCTCAGAACCTGCTGAAAAAGAGGATGAAGTCTTTACTTCTTAATGGTTAATTTCTTTGAAAAAGTGCTAAGCAGAAGCATGAATAAAGATGAACCACCTATGTGAGTGTTGAAGTGTTTCCGCTTTAGAGAGCTTTGGATTTTTGGCTCTTACAACATTTATGAATTGGATATGAACACATGGCTTATTTACTGTCAGGAGCATTTAAGTGTTTGAAAGCTTGTGTGTATGTTATATTCAGGTATTCAAATGGGTTGATGGGTTCAATTCTTAGAACACCCTGATTCTCGAGTATTTAAACGTGTAATGTACTAAGATGAGAATTCAATCTTTCAAATATTTTCATTTATGCACATGTTTTGTTTTATATTTATTTTCAGGCTAAAGGAATTGTACTAAATTGGGGAGGATTGTTGGAAATTTAGTTCAATTGAGGGATACGATCATACTTGGAAATGGGTTTAGAGGTACGTAGTGTACACCCATTAAGTCCCTGATTACCCTGACTCTAATAGTGGTTTGGAGTTACTACTGCTAGTACTAATGTTACTACTGTTGGTAGAGTTACTACTGCTAGTGCTAATGTCACTACTGTTGACATAGTTACTACTGCTAGTACTAATGTTACTACTGTTGACATAGTTACCACTGCTAGTACCAATGTTACTACTGTTGGCAGAGTTACTAGTGCTAGTACTGCTGGTATTAGTTTTTAACTAATTTGACCTATTAATAGGTAGTTTCAAACTCGTAATTAAGATGATAATAACTTGGTCTTGTAACCACTATGGCTATAATGAAGGAACATTATGAGGAGATTAATTGGATTATTAATATTCATAATTTCATTGACTAAGGGTAATCGATCCTATAAAGAGGATACACATCTGCATGGAAAAACACACACAAAACATAAACACTTGAAAACGAATTGGTTCTTGATTTGTGCCTAAAACAAGAACATCACTTGGTCTTATCCCATAGAGATATTCGTGTAACACAGGCATAGGGTCAAATAGTTTCAATTGGAAAGTGATAACACGATTACAAATGATATCCAGTACTCACTGATTATCTATACCCAACGGGGAACACATCGAAAAGAAACCAACACTTGTGGTTTGCCAAAGTTTCACCCGCAGTCCCTAAAAGTTTAAAGTTGCATGGATAGTCTCTATCTTTGAAAAAAAATAACACTTATGGTCTTTTTTTTTAACTTGTGTTAAGTGAGTTTCGTTATCATTTACACGTTAGCCCTTTTGGTTAAAGACTGTTTATAATAACAACCGTTTATAAAATTTAAACTTTTTCGACTGTAGGTACGTTTTCATACGTTTCCGTTTATGTCCGTTTTTATTCGTTTTGATCCGTTTTTATACTTTTCTTATGTTTTTATATGGTATTGTCCATTTTATACGTTTTCGTCCGTTTTATACGTTTTCGTCCGTTTTTCTTACGTTTTCTAACGTTTGTATCCGTTTTTATACGGTTTCTTACGTGTTTATTCGATTTATACGTTTCATACGTTTTTATCCGTGTTTATACGTTTTCGCCCGTTCTCTTACATTTTCATATGTTTTTGTCATTTTTTATATGTTTTCGTCCATTTTTATATGTTTTTCTTACGTTTTTATACATTTTCTTACATTTTTATCCGTTTATGTTTGTATACGTTTATGTTCATTTGTATACATTTTCGTCCGTTTTTCTTACGTTTTCATACATTTTTATCCGTTTTTATACGTTTTTATCCATTTTATATATTTTAATCTCCTTTTATAAGTTTTTTACATTCTCATATATTTTTATCCATTTTCATCTGTTTTTTTTAAACATTTTCATCCGTTTTTATACGTTATATTACGTTTTTATCTGTTTTTGTCCGTTTTTATACATTTCATCCATTTTTCTTACGTTTTTATCCTTTTTTGCCCATTTTCTTATATTTTCATACGGTTTTTTCGGTTTTTATATGTTTTCACCCAATTTTATACGTTTTTATTCGTAAGAAAACGTATAAAAATGGACGAAAAAGTATAAAAATAGACGAAAACAGATAAAAAATATAAGAAACCCTATAAATACGGACGAAATGTATAAAAATGGAAAAAAAAAAACGGATATAAATGTATGAAAACATTAGAGGCATATAAAAGTGGGCGAAAACGTATAAAAATTGACGAACCGGATATAAATGTATGAAACGTAAAAAACGTATATAAATTGACGAAAACGTTTAAAATCGTATGAAATCGTAAGAAAATAAAAAATGATGAAAACGTATAAAAACGGATATAGACGTATGAACAGGTAAGAAAAATGGACGAAAACGTATTAAAATAGATGAAAATGTATAAAAACGGATAAAAACATAAGTAAACATAAGAATACGTATAAAAACGGATAAAAACATATAAAAACGTAAGAAAACGTATAAAAATGGACGAAAATGTATAAAAACAGACAAAAACGCATGAAAATGTAAGAAATCAGGCGAAAACGTATAAAAAGGGACAAAAACATATGAAAACGGATAAAAGCGGATAAAAACGTATGAAAACGTATAAAAACGAACAAAAACGTATGAAAATGTAAGAAAGTGGGCGAAAACGTATAAGAACGTATAAAAACGTAAGAACAACGGACGAAAACGTATAAAAACAGATGAAAACGCATAAAAACAGACAAAACGTAATAAAACATAAGAAAACGTATAAAAACATATCTAAAGTCGAAAAACTTTAAATTATAAATGATCGTTATTATAAAGGATAGACGATGTTTAACCAAAAGGGCTAACGTATAAATAATAACAGAACTCACTTAACACTAGTTAAAAAGGACCTTAAGTGTTATTTTTTGCAAAGATAGAGAATGTATATGCAATTTTAAACTTTTAGGGATTGTTGGTGAAACAAACCACAGGGACCATCTATGTAATTTACTCTAAAATATTTTTCATATCTATTTTTTGTTGGATCATAAACTTGATTTAGTCAAATAAAGATTGAACTATGCATAAAAGCTTGAGCCCTTGATCAAGAAGTTTCTAGAAAGTCGAAGAATAATCATATAAAATATCTATGTAAAATATTTATGTAAGTGTGTAGAAGATTATAGATAAGTGTGATAGAAATATCTAGTAAGAATTATCTATAATATAGATATGTATGAAGTCGGAATAATCTAGAGATCCCTGGAAGTATCTCGATTCTAGAAGCTTCCGGGGAGTAGTATAAATATGTGATGGATGCAAGCATTTGTAATCAAAAAAAGTTCAAGCAATCAAGCAAAACTTAAGTAATCTAATACATTGTAAACTTTATCATAAGTATTTCTTTCTTTGTAAGCCTAAAATGCCCTCGTGTTTTCAACAAATTGGTATCGGAGCTGGAAGATCGAGATGTCAAGTGTAATGAACTCGTTTCAAATTCCTCGTCTTACTAAAGATAACTACTAGTTTTAATACCCGTACACGCACAAGGTTTTTTTTAAGTGTTTACTTATGTATTATTATTAATTAAAATACAAACAAATTAACGTGTGATAAATGGTTTTATTTGTTAAGAGTAAAAATAAGAAATCTTATATATTTAAGTTTTTATTTATTTGTTGCTTCAGGATAATGATTTTGATTGAAACCGACAATATGTAGATTGCATCAAATACAGAGGAAATGAATGCATTTGTATACTATTTACTTGAATTATCTTTCATTATTTAAGCCAAATGTCATGCCGTAATATTTTTACAGTTTTTTTTAACCATGATTTCTGATTGTTTAGCCGACTAATCCACGGAGTTTGAACTCACTGCCACACAGACTCAAACCAGGTAAAGCCCTCCTTTTTCAAGAGGTTGGCGTTGCCACTTAAGGTTGTTTGCACCTAGAAGGAATTGAACTTGAGACCTCACACATTTTAGAATGATAGTCACAAGCTCTTTTGCCACTAGGCCACCCTTAAGTGGTTAATATTTCTATAGTTGTATTATAATGGGCAAATGATTAAAAAAAAATATCATACTTGCCACAATTTCCTCTTCAGGGTAGTGAACAAAATTTTTTGCTTTTGTGGGTACTTTTCTTTCAAATTCATCCTTTTTAGGGTATTTTGCGAAAATTTTTGACATTTTTGCCCCTCTTAGCTAATTGAATTTTTTTTCCCGAAGGGCAAAAATGTCATATAGTACCCTAAAAAAGATGAATTTGAAAGAAAAGTACCTACAAAAGCAAAAAAAATTGTTCGCTACCCTGAAGAGGAAACCATGGCAAGTATGAGACTTTTTTTTTTAATCATTTGCCCTATTATAATCGGTATGTAAAGAGAAAAAAACGTTGTATTTAATATTCCAAAGATAATTCTTGAGATGCATTGTATGTTAGCAATGATCATAATTCAAGTCTGGCTGCATTATTTTGTGTTTTTGTGTTAGACCGGCAGTAATAGGGGCAAGACGACCGAGTCTTGGGCACCCAAGACGCGTCTTCCCTTGTTACGGTCACCCCATAGCACGCGTTTTCAACACCAAAAATGAAGGACTCGGTCTTGTGGACGGCCGAGTCTTTGTGTGTGTGTGTGTGTTTTGATGAGGTATATTTGTGTTTAAGAGGGTAAGGTGTGGTAACGAGAGGCACCAACCAGAACCATTCGCCACCCTTCGTTACTAGGCTACTCGTTGTCTGCGCGACGAGAAGAAATACGTACTTCTTTTGCAGGTAAACGTTATCAAACGTTTAAAAATTGAATTATTTTCTTTTTTTATATAAATACAATTTAACACAATATAAATACTACATTAATCTAACAAAATTTACACACATTACTTTATCTAACAAAATTTACACACACACAACTCACACACAATTTGCGAAAACAATGTCTCAAGAAAACAATCACAAGAATTTCTCCCAACAATTCGTACTGTTACTTTAGTTTCGTAACGTAATTTGGGTTCGTATTGTAATTTTATTTTTATGAATGAATTTAAATTTATAAATGAATTTGGGTTTATTTAATAATTGAATAAAAATAAAATAGGAAGTGGTGGGACCCAAATGAGTAAGTTATGATGTGTTATGGTAAGACCATGGGGTACCATGGCGCCACCCAACACCAATTCTCACGTGGCCAAGAAAATGGCGCCGCTACTTTCAAGTTATGACACCCCTACTCTTCAAAAACTTGTCAGGCGTTAATTGAGTGGCGTGTGTGAAAGGGATATAAGACAAAAATCTTGTTGTGTTTATATTCAGTTTGAGCTGGAAAGAAGGGAAGTTGATTTGTGTTTTGAGATTTGATTTTGTGTTTTGAGATTTGATTTGGTAACTGCAAATGAGATAGAAAATGAGAAAAGGGGGCGTGGTGTTTATGAGATTTTAGGGTTAAGATATGAAAAAAATGAGGGATTCTCATCTATATTTTAATTGGGCCTTTCATTTCATGTAGGCTTAGTTCACCAATTATTAATTGGGCCTTTCATTGCATCCGCTAGTCTGTTTCATTTTGTTTGTGGGATCTGAATTTTGTTAACTAAAGGGATGATTTTAGTTCACCAATTATTAATAAATTTGAACTAAATATTGATATTATTTGGATTATGGTTGTAATTGAGTTTCTAATTTAGTTTGTTTGAAAAGATGAAAAAGAAAATAAAATGGTGTGTGGGTGGGACCCAAATGACATGTTATGAGTGACGGGGTATTTTGATGTGTGAGTGTTAAAAGTGAGTATGTTGAGGTGGCGCTGAGGTGACACTGAAAAATGAGTTTTGGCATGTGATGATACCTCATGATCTAAGACTATCTTTATCAACAATCTATCACAACCCAATCTTTTGTTAAAATATTATTTTCTTATTCCTCCATCTATACAACCAACACATACAATCAATCTCAACTTTTTCATCATGTATCAACAACCCAACCTAACATATATTATTACTTCTTTTATATTTAATTTAATTACAAAAAAAATATGTATAGCCATTTATATCATGACATGTGGCAGATTGGGTTAGAAAAATGAAAGTCACCAAGTGAACAGGTTGGTGACCAGGTTGTAGCATTCTTTTTCAACTTTGTATAAACTTAATATTATATCGAGTATTTACTTGATTTTGTACTTCAACCGATTGGTGACCCTCACCAATAAACATTGTCTAAGGGAGGTTGTGTGAGAGGTTGTGTTATAGTGATGTGACACATGTGGGACCCAAATGAGTAGAAAACTCTACTCACCACACTTTACCCTCTAAGTGGGGTATATTTGGGTGGTGAACAGGAGCGGAGCTAGGAATCTGTGTTAAGGGGGGCCGAAGGTCGGACATAATTTTGATAATCTGCCGTTCTTAAATCGATTACCATACCGGTTTAGCGGTTCAAGCATCCAGGCCGATTTTAAACTTGAATGAAATGACAGTTGGGTCTTTAGTTATTGTAAATGACCTTAAATCTTCAACAAAATATTAACATGCTATCAAGTGGAAACAAATAAAAATAATCAAAAGTGAAAGTAAACTAAAACAAACAATTAATAAAAGAAAACATTGATATATGGGTTTCTCATTTTCCAAACGACAAAAGTGTGAAGTTACCACACAAAACATTGATATATGGGTTTCTCTTTTATACCACTCGGTATTAATTTTCCAATATTTATTCATAACCCCACCAACCTTCTTCTTCTTCTACTATTTTTTAAACCTGTATCTTCTTCACCATACCCAGTCTGCTTTGAAACCACTATTTTTGAAACTAGTATCTTTTCCTAAGAGCGATTGCAGCAAATATTTATGATTTGAAGATCGTAATGACGATGTGTGAGTTAGGAAGGATAGATTGAAGACTTTATAAAACGTTGGCCAGAATAAACCAAGGTACAAGCTAGGCTAGTTGGGCCGGTTGGGGGTGGCCGAGCACCCGCCAGCCACCCTACTGGCTCCGCCTCTAGTGGTGAAGTTGGTTGTCTTATTACACTAATTGGTGGTAAAATTAGTTGTAGAAAGAGAAAGCTGAAATGACACTAATAAATACGATCTTGATGGCTACTTATTACACTTAGTCTTACATATTTGGTCACTCGAATTTAACCACTACTTATTATCATAAAATTTCATAGCAATTAATAACTATTCCAAATCATTCAATATCAACCTTCCTCTTATTCCTTTGTATGAATTTTATGATTATGATATTTGCATTTAAACAAACATCAATGATTTGGCTAAAGAGTGGAACTTTTGAGTCAAATTTAATATTCCTGACATAACATTTTAAGTTAGCTTGAATTGAATAAATTTAACACAAAACATAAAGACTTTCGTAGCTTAATAAAAATGACATATATGTTACTTAAGGTTGTTACGTAGCCTTTTCGGCTTATACGTTCCAAAAACAAACGAGTAGACAACAGTTTGACTCTTCAGCACTAGAGTCCAACAGAAAAATCCAATTACCTAAGACTGATAAACCATCAATCTAAACAACATATGCAGTACGCTATCAGCTCATATTGATTATATATCACGATCAGAATATCTTTTCTTCCACAAACCTAGAGAGAATTAACTAACTTTGCATACAGGGACGAAACCATTTCATAATAAACAAACCCCAACCTCTGGTTAGACATCATTTCAACTTAATCATTTCCTTTGTTTCTTATAACCAGAAGCACAATGTCATCAACAAACCACACTAACCTGGCTTGTTTGGTTTTACTCTTCTTCTCTGCTACCCTGCTTTCACATGCTACTTCTCGGTTTCTCCCTGGAGCTTCAGGCTACGAAAGCCATGAGCATTGGATGGCTCGTTATGGGCGTGTATACAAGGATGTTAATGAGAGGGAACAACGCTCAAAGATTTTTCAAGAGAATTTCCAGTACATAGAGTCATTCAACAATGCCATGAACAAAAGTTACAAACTAGCAGTCAATGAGTTTGCAGACCTTACAAACGAAGAGTTCAGAACCACAAGGAACCGGTTCATGGCACATGAATGCTCATCATCAACCTCCGCTTTCAGGTATGAAAATGTTACAGCAGTTCCATCATCCATGGATTGGAGAAAGAAAGGTGCAGTAACACCTGTTAAAGACCAAGGCCAATGTGGTAAGCCTCAAGTGTTTTGGGAATTTCACAAATCAAACACTCAAAAGTATTTAATAGGATAACAATATTTCATGATTATATGTAGGGTGTTGCTGGGCCTTTTAGGCTGTGGCAGCTATGGAGGGAATAACTCAACTCAAAACAGGTAAATTGATATCTTTATCTGAACAAGAGCTAGTGGACTGTGACACAAGTGGTGTAGATCAGGGATGTGAGGGTGGTCTTATGGACAACGCCTTTGACTTTATCGTAAGCAATAAAGGGCTCACTACAGAGAGCAATTATCCGTACAAAGGAACTGATGACACCTGTAACAGTAACGAGGAATCTAACCATGCTGCAACTATTACGGGTCATGAAGATGTTCCTGCTAATAGTGAAAGTGCACTGTTGAAAGCTGTAGCTAGTCAGCCTGTCTCTCAATGGCGGACCTTTATGAGGGCCGGGGAGGGTCCCGGCCCCCCCCAAAATTTACGACACCTAGTGCAAATGTTATAGGTTTTAGGGGTAATTTAGTTGAGGTTACAAACAAATCTCTGATTTGGCCCCCCCAAAATACATGGTCAAGTTCCGCCACTGCTGTCTCTGTTGCCATTGATGCGAGTGGGTCGGACTTCCAGTTCTACTCTAGCGGTGTGTTTACAGGAGAGTGTGGGACGGAACTTGACCATGGTGTTACTGCAGTTGGTTATGGAACGAGTGATGACGGGACTAAGTATTGGCTAGTGAAGAACTCATGGGGAACAAGTTGGGGTCAAGAAGGGTATATAATGATGGAAAGAGACGTTGATGCCAAAGAAGGCATTTGTGGCATTGCCATGCAGGCTTCCTACCCTACAGCATAAATTTGAGGAAGAGCAAAACTAATTAGGGAAAATGATAAATTTAGGCATCAAAGTTGCTTGCGTTTTTTTTTTTCAGGATCGAACTTTTTTTTCTATCAGAAGATCGAACTTGCTTAATTTTCCTTTTGTGACACAAAATCAAACTCGATGCCCGAAAAGGAAAAATAGCAAGTTCGGTCACAATAGGAAAAAAAAGTTCGATGCCCGTAAAAGGAAAAAGTTCGATGCCTAGAAAAAAAGTTCGACCGCTAATTTTTTATTGCACCGTTAGTCCTTTTCGTCCGCTTTTTCACGCCGTCCGCTTTTGCACGTTTGGCCCTGCTTTTGCACAGTCATCCGCTTTTACACATTTTCTTCCGCTTTTACACGTCATCCGCTTTTGCACGTCATTCCTCTTTGCACGTTGTCCCGCTTTTGCACGTCGTCCGCTTTTGACGTTTTGTGATGTTTTGCAATGATGTAGTCAGCCAAATTCCTCTCACATTAATACCTATAAAAACATCCACCGTCCCACAAAATTTAGAAACCGGTTGTCGAATTCATAATTGGATAATTAATATGTGCCTCATTCTTAAGAAACAGAACGTAAGCACAGCTTTAATCGGATTCTGTGTTCGCGAAAAAGTGGATGGCACATGCTGTCCCACAATTCGTAGGACAAATAACTTGATACAATGACCAAAAAATATATCAAACAGACTGCCCGCGTCAAGCTTGCTAGTGCCAGTAACAAGGCTGTGACAAACCCTATCAACTATATTTATGCTGGGTGTATATTTCAGATCCTAAGGGTGCGTTTAGTTGGAGAAAAAAATTTCTCGTTTTCTATCTCTAGTTTTGTAAAAGTTTGGAAGGGAGATTTATCTCTACAAAACACATGAAAATATAGAAAACGCGTTTAGTTGATGTTTGTGTTTTCTATTTTGAAGAAGGGGAGGGAGGGTTGTGGGTTACAAAGGAAAACAAAGAAAACAACTAAATTTTGTTTTGTAATTTTCCTTGTTAAGTTAGAAAATAGGGGATTTTGTGTTTTGCAAAACATTTTGTTGAAAAACGCTTATTTGAACGCGATCTCTGTTTTCATTGTTTTCCACAAAACATTTTATAGAAAACAAGGGTGTTTTTCCTCAACTAAACGCACCCTAAAGTTTTACAATCTCATGGTTATGTATTGTCCCTGCCACTGTAGCTATCCTTTTAACTTCCTCCCATATTTTACAAACTACCTAATATGGCCAGTGACACTTCAACTTGAAATTTCTTCATAACTGACATTAATTCAAGTTGTTCTCAGTTACCGTGGTTTAGTTCTGCAGTACATCACCAAGGTTGCATATTGTTCCTGCCATACATATTAAAACATGTGCAAAGAATGGCTAAAGTAGGTATTAAGAAACACTCGAAACTAATCGGATATGTGAACACATGTCTGCCTTTGGTACATTTAAAAGCCGGCCAAAAAAAGAAAAAAGTATTGCTATATTCTCCTAAAATTTATTCCTACTTCTAGTCCTAAATAGATGATTATAAGTTTACAACATGTGTCCAAATCAATGAGAAATGTATGGAGAAAAAAAGAGTGGATTCCATGGGTCTTCGTCTATCATTAGGAGGGTGATCTAGGAGAAACAGTAAAGAGGATATATCCTCTTCCAAAGAAAAAGGCTACAAATAACATATATGTTTTATATGAACCCTTAAACTATTTCTCAGATGTAGGAAATAACTAAATTCCAAAATACTGGCCAAATTTTGTTGTACTAACGATCAAAAAAAAGACTTATATTCACTACACTTTTCTTCAGCAGAATGAACAATTTTTTTGCTTTCGTGTATTATACTTTCAAATTCATCCTCTTTAGGGTATTTTGCAAAAGTTGGACATTTTCTCTCACCTATTAAAGAATAAATGATGGCAAGATGATCTTTTTTTATCATTTTCCTAGCTTTTATTATGTTAAATTTTGGATATGTATTAAGATAATTTATTTAATGATTTATAATTGTGTTAAATTTATGATAAAAATGTTTTGTTTTAAGTTTACACTATTTACTTAACAAGATACATTTTGTAATAATTTAATATATACTTAAAAAAGGAAAATTAAAATTATTCGAACAATTATAAAAACAAACAACACTTTTCATTCAGATTCGTGACATTATATTTCACTCTTATTAGTAAGATGTGGTAGTGATTCAGATCTGTGAGTCGATTCGGATGTGTAACATCTTAATCAAACAAACACACCCTTAATCTAGTCATAGTATGCTCTCTAGTCTATGCTTCAACAAGTTTACCAATGTAAATTTATATGCAAGTACTTCAGTTGTGATATAATTCCTCCTAATTTAGCGGAAGCGTTAAATCCCAGTCGGTTTAACGCCGTTGCTAAACAACTTGAAGTGAATTAGGGCAAATGATAAAACAAAACATTTTTATCATAGATTTAACACAATTATAAATCATTAAATAAATTATCTTAATACATATCCAAAATTTAACATAATAAAAACTAGGGCAAATGATAAAAAAAAAAAGATCACACTGCCATCATTTGCTCTTGTGGGTAAGTAGGGCAAAATGTCAAACTTTTGCAAAATACCCTAAAGAGGATGAATTTGAAAGTATAATACACACGAAAGCAAAAAAATTTGTTCGCTACCCTGAAGAGGAAAGTGTGGCAAGTATAGTACTTTTTTTTATCATTAGCCCAATTTTGTTTTGTAATGTTGTTAAATTACCATTCAGCGTAGATGTACTAAAAATAAATTAGTAAACAAAGTACCTTAGATTGATGAACCATCAATCTAATAAACATATACAGTACGTTATCTGCTAATTTTAAAAAATATACCATACACAGAACATCTTGTCTTCCACGAAGTTAAACAGATTAATTTTAATTGTGCATACCAGGACAAAATCATTTAATTGTATATAAACCCAACCTCTCGTGAAAGACTATTGGATACTAATTTATCTAATCCATGAAGGTCAAACATGTAAGTCAAGATTAGAGTAGTATTTATGTATGTATATAAAGTATAGGGTCCTAGTGTGTCAAAAACAAAGCCTATAACCGAAAAGCAGTTATATTCGGTTATGGCAGTTATCCTGAAACATTGTGTCGGTTAGTTTGTGTCGGTTAGAAAACTATAAGTACCCATGTAAACCCAAGTTTGTAAACTAACGATTGTCGTATATCAAATAAACTTAGTATACTTATTATTTCGATTGTTCATAGAAGATTAGACTAACAATTGGCATCAGAGCCAAAAGGTTCAGGGAACCAGAGACAGAGAAGAAGACCAACGATTCAGGGAATCGTTTTAGAGAAGAAAGACCAACGATTCAGGGAATCGTTCCAGAAAAGAAAAATAGAAGACCGATTGATTCAGGGAATCAATCAAAACAAGAGAAGAGTTATTGATTCAGAGGAATCAATAAAGAAAGAGACACGATTCGATTAAAGATAATATCGAATCAGAGATTTAGAAAAAGAGAAGAGAAAAAACATACCGGTTGTGCGAAGCCGCCGTATTGTTTGCCGGAGAAGAAAAAACAACCGCCGCCGTGTATTGTTGCCGGAAAAGAAAAAGAAACCGATTAACCACCATCACCATTTTGATTAGAACAAAACCGTAAGAGGCATCATTTACGTGGTTTTGCCCTAGCGTGTGTCAAGGAAGAAGCGAGCGAATCGGGGGAAAAAAGGAAGCGGTTTTTATTTGGGAATGTAAAAGAGTACGCAACTTAAAAAGCCCACAAGAATTAAAAGGCCCAAGGGAAATATATGATTATACAGTGGTCCATTTTTTCCGTGATAGTTTTATTTTCTATTAGTAGAATAATTTTTTTCTATTACAATTCAGATTAGAAAACATTTAGAATTGCTTGAGAATTATTGTGATTAGCGTAAAGTTTAAGTTCGACCATTATTAGCGTAAAGTTTAGAAGTATTAAGATTATATTGGTTTTAGAAGTTGCATATTACTATTGTGGGTTAGAAAGAAGGATTTAAGATTCGACTATTATTAGAATTATATTGGTCTTAGAAGAAAACCAAATCGAAAGATATGACGGAGATAAAAAGAAAATGAGTTGTTTTCACCACATCGTTACCATCATATCAATGCCCGCTTTAAGCAACACAAATTATACATTATGGGCATTAAGAATGAAGAAGATATTAACGGCAAATGGAGTATGGGATTTAGTAGAAGGAGTAAGTACATCAAAAGAGATTGATGTAAAAAGGATAGTTCACGTCAAGATACCTATTTCAAGGGTTACCAGAGGATTTGCAAATGCAAGTCATGGGATGTGAAACAAAAAAGAAATTTGGGACTCTAAAGTCCGATTTATTGGAACAGAAGATGTACAACAGCACACTCGCAACAACTTAAATCGAATTTGAGAGACTTGTGATGAAAGAAGATGAATCAATAGATTCATTTCTTCGGGAGGTTGATGAGTATTATTACAAAGGCTGCTACATGTGGATTGACGTTTGATGAGCAAACGAAAGTACGAAAATTACTAAATGCAGTGCCAGATAAGTTTGTACCAGTAGTAGCAACCATTGAAATGGTTGTTGATTTTAAGAAAGCAAAATTAGAGGAGATTATTGGGAAACTTAAGACTTATGAATAAAGGCTTAAGTTTAGAAAAGGAAGTGAGGAAGATAATAGTGAGAAATTGTTATTCACACGTCAAGGGAATAACAGAAATTATGAACGCAACTATGGAAATGATAGACGAGGAGGTAGTAATCAGACACGAGAAAGAGGCCAAGGAAGATTCACAAGAGATAGTAAGAATGGAGATAGTTATGATAGAAACAAGAGAAACCATGGAGATCAAAACTACCATAGGAGAAACTTTAGAGAAATAGAGTGTTATAATTGTCATGAGTTTGGACACTTTGCTGCAAATTGTCCAAAACCAAACCGTAGAGAAGAAAAAGCAAACCTTGTGTTCGAAGATGATGAACCAGCACTATTAATGGTTACAAGCAAAGATGAAAAGGAGATAGCATCCTTAAAGGAAGAATCAAGAAGGAAAGGAATTGTCATTGAGAAGGATGAAATTCAAAAGGAAAAGTTAGAAGATATGCGGTCAGAGATAGAAATTGATTTGAAGAGTAAATTAGAGTTTTGGAAGTTTGAAATGCTTCAAGAGTTAGAGATTGAAAACAAGAGTTTGAGAAGAAAATAAGAAATAGAAATGGCATTTGAGAAACAAATGCAGATAGAGTTAGAGAACCTCAATAAGTTGAGAGATTGCACAAGCAAAGAGATGAAAGAGTTAAAGACAGTAAGAGAATTGTTTGAGAAAGAGAACCATGAAGTTGTTTCAAATGAGAAACATCTAGAAGAAGAAAGAGTTGACAAGGGCGAATGCAAGAAACATCGAGAGACGCCATCAAGATTTCAGAAGGAAAACCAGATTGAGAAAGACATTAAATCATGCAACAAGAAAGATGAACCAAAAGATCGTGATACAAGTACTACAAGAAACAAATTGTTGGAGTTACAAGATTGTGAAATGAAGCAGATGAAGGAAGATAGTGAAAAAAGTGACAAAGATGATCGAGATGAAATTAAAGACAAGGAAGAAAGAAGTCAGACCAAAAAGAAAGTTCAAGACATATTTAGCGTTGAAGATCAAGACAAAAGAAGTGGAAACAAGCCAAAGTTCAAAGATAAAGATGATGGAGCTTGAAGATATCGAAGACATGGATTAATAAATTAGGGAGGAGTATTGGATACTAATTTATCTAATCCATGAAGGTCAAACATGTATGTCAAGATTAGAGTAGTATTTATGTATGTATATAAAGTATAGGGTCCTAGTGTGTCAAAAACAAAGCCTATAACCGAAAAGCAGTTATATTCGGTTATGGCAGTTATCCTGAAACATTGTGTCGGTTAGTTTGTGTCGGTTAGAAAACTATAAGTACCCATGTAAACCCAAGTTTGTAAACTAACGATTGTCAAATATCAAATAAACTTAGTATACTTATTCTTTCGATTGTTCATAGAAGATTAGACTAACAAAGACTTCACTCCAACTCATTCATTTCCCTTGTTTCTTGCACCAAGCACCACAATGACAACTACAAACCACACCTCACTCGTTTGTTTGGTTTTATTCTTTTTCTCAGCTACATTGCTCTCAAATACTACATCCAGGTTGCTCTCTGAAACTTCAAACTATGAGAGCCACGAGCAATGGATGGCTCATTACGGGCGTGTATACAAGGATGCTAATGAGAAGGAACAACGCTCAAAGATTTTTCAAGAGAATGTCCAGTATATAGAGTCATTTAACAATGCCATGAACAAAAGTTACAGACTAGCAGTCAATGAGTTTGCAGACCTTACAAACGAAGAGTTCAGAACCACAAGGAACCGGTTCTTGGCACATGAATGCTCCCCATCGACCTCTGCTTTCAGGTATGAAAATGTTACAGCAGTTCCATCATCCATGGATTGGAGAAAGAAAGGTGCAGTAACACCTGTTAAAGACCAAGGTCAATGTGGTAAGCCTCAAGTGTTTTGGGAATTTCACAAATCAAACACTCAAAAGTATTTAATAGGATAACAATATTTCATGATCATATATAGGGTGTTGCTGGGCTTTTTCAGCTGTTGCAGCTATGGAAGGAATAACCCAACTCAAAACAGGTAAATTGATTTCTCTCTCTGAACAAGAGCTCGTGGACTGTGACACAAGTGGTGTAGATCAGGGATGTGAGGGTGGTCTTATGGACAACGCCTTTGACTTTATCGTAAGCAATAAAGGGCTCACTACAGAGAGCAATTATCCGTACATAGGAACTGATGGATCTTGTAACAGTAATGAGGAATCTAACCATGCTGCAACTATTACGGGTCATGAAGATGTTCCTGCTAATAGTGAAAGTGCACTGTTGAAAGCTGTAGCTAGTCAGCCTGTCTCTGTTGCCATTGATGCAAGTGGGTCTGACTTCCAGTTCTACTCTAGTGGTGTGTTTACAGGAGAGTGTGGGACGGAACTTGACCATGGTGTTACTGCGGTTGGTTATGGAACGAGTGATGACGGGACTAAGTATTGGCTCGTAAAGAACTCATGGGGAACAAATTGGGGTCAAGAGGGATACATAATGTTGGAAAGAGATATTGATGCCAAAGAAGGCATTTGTGGCATTGCCATGCAGGCTTCCTACCCTACAGCATAATTTTAGGAAGACTAAAAGTAACTATTGTACATTATATGTGCTTCTGGTTATGTTAATACAAGGAAACTCGTAAACTGTGATATGTATTTAAAAGTAAAAGCACTGTATAGCTGAAATTATCATATTATATATGGAACCTTTTGTGACCTAGGTTGTATTTTCATATTGCCACATGCTTGTTTGGTCTGTCAAATGTCAGAAGAATGCTAGATTATTTTGTGTATAATTCGGTGAGAATAATACTTACAACTAGATCCAAGTAAATGGCTAACAAGGGTAAAAGTAAAAAATGAGTAGATGATATGCAATATTAAGAAACACAGCCAATAAGCCTAGACGGCTAGACCCATTCTATGGAAAGAAAAGAAGTAAATTGCAGCTGAAGCGGTGTTGTTTTGTTTATTATCTGTCACTCTATGCTCATTCGTAATGTTGAGTAACTGATATGGTTGAAATGAAGAAATGTATATCCACCTTTGAAGAATTTTTCCACTCGAAATTCCTACTTTTAACATCGAGAATATATAAAGTAAAAAATGCCCATATGGTGTTCCGACACCCTGTTTGTGAAAAATTCCTAGCCACATCAGCTATTCATTATACTTTCATTCCCTGCATCCCCATGTACTTAATCCCTACTACTATGGCCAGTAACCCTTCAACTGTTGTAATTTTCTTATCGTAACTTGACACTGACTCAAGTTCTGGCCATGTGGTATTAGAGTGCCTAGTCAGTATGCATGCAGTAGATGCAGCAGTCCAATATGCATTGGTGGTTTAGTTTACAGAATGCATCACCTAGGTTGTATATTTTCCCTTACATCATAATGCATATGAAAACATGAGCAAAGCAAATAAAATAAGATATTAAGAAACACGCAGACCTAATCGAAATGTGCATGCAATCATGCATGTCGGCAGTTGGAACATCTATAATCCATGCAATAAAAGAAAAAGAAAACAAAATGGCTACAAAAAAACAAATATGTTTTCTATGGACCCTTAAGAAACTTCTCAAATATAGGACAACTAAATGTTGTAAACTTAATGAACGATTTGCACAGGTCTTGTACTTTCCAAGATCTTATATGATCAAACAACTTCATGCCATCTTCATCAAGAATCAATAAAAACAAGAGACAAGGGAGATTGGGATTGAACCCTTTGATAATTCTGATAAAAAATAAACTGATAAAGGGTTAACAAAACTTGTTCTACAGATACATGTATATATACTAACTAATCGACACTTATGAGGGTCGTGTGGTTTCAATAATACCGTTTCATGAACCAACACACCCCTTGACTCCTAACTGTCATATAACAGCCATATAACTGTCATATAACAGCCATATAACTGTCATATAACCGACATACTTAGGCCCATAATTACAGTCGCAGACCTTTATTCTAACTGGACTTTTATTTACAGTAAACCTAAACTATTAAACAAAGATTTGTGGATTAACTTTCCAACACTAAATTCCAATAGAGTAGCCAAATATGTTTCTTAAGGTTGTTACATAGCCTTTCGGCTTATACGTTCCAAAAACAAACGAGTAGACAACAGTTTGACTCTTCAGCACTAGAATCCAACAGGAAAATCCAATTACCTTAGACTGATAAACCATCAATCTAAACAACATATGTAGTACGCTATCAGCTCATATTGATTAATATATCACGGTCAGAATATCTTTTCTTCCACAAACTTAGAGAGAATTAATTAACTTTGCATACAGGGACGAAACCATTTCATTATAAATAAACCCCAACCTCTGGTTAGACATCATTCCAGCTCAGTCATTTCCTTGTTTCTTACACCTAGAAGCACAATGTCATCCACAAACCACACTAACCTGACTTTTTAGTTTTACTCTTCTCTGCTACCCTGCTTTCACATGCTACTTCTCGGTTTCTCCCGGAGCTTCAGGCTCGAAAGCCATGAGCATTGGATGGCGCGTTACAAGCGTGTATACAAGGATGCTAATGAGAAGGAACAACGCTCAAAGATTTTTCATGAGAATGTCCAGTACATAGAGGCATTCAACAATGCCATGAACAAAGGTTACAAACTAGCAGTCAATGAGTTTGCAGACCTTACAAACGAAGAGTTCAGAACCACAAGGAACCGGTTCTTGGCACATGAATGCTCCCCATCGACCTCTGCTTTCAGGTATGAAAATGTTACAGCAGTTCCATCATCAATAGATTGGAGAACAAAAGGTGCAGTAACGCCTGTTAAAGACCAAGGGCAATGTGGTAAGCATCAAGTATTTTTGGGAATTTCACAAATCAAACACTCAAAAGTATTTAATAGGATAACAATATTTCATGATTATATGTAGGGTGTTGCTGGGCCTTTTCGGCTGTGGCAGCTATGGAGGGAATAACTCAACTCAAAACAGGTAAATTGATATCTTTATCTGAACAAGAGCTAGTGGACTGTGACACAAGTGGTGTAGATCAGGGATGTGAGGGTGGTCTTATGGACAACGCTTTGACTTTATCGTAAGCAATAAAGGGCTCACTACAGAGAGCAATTATCCGTACAAAGGAACTGATGGCACCTGTAACAGTAACGAGGAATCTAACCATGCTGCAACCATTACGGGTCATGAAGATGTTCCTGCTAATAGTGAAAGTGCACTTTTGAAAGCTGTAGCTAGTCAGCCCGTCTCTGTTGCCATTGATGCAAGTGGGTCCGACTTCCAGTTTTACTCTAGCGGTGTGTTTACGGGAGAGTGTGGGACGGAACTTGACCATGGTGTTACTGCAGTTGGTTATGGAACGAGTGATAACGGGACTAAGTATTGGCTAGTGAAGAACTCATGGGGAACAAGTTGGGGTCAAGAGGGGTATATAATGATGGAAAGGGACGTTGATGCCAAAGAAGGCATTTGTGGCATTGCCATGCAGGCTTCTTACCCTACAGCATAATTTAAGGAAGAGCAAAACTAATTATTGTACATTATCTGTATTTCTGATTATGTTAATACAAGAAAAGTGTAAAAACTGTGATATTTATATTAAATGTAAAATCATTGTATGGCTGCAATTATCATAAAATCTATTGGTAAATTTGTGACCAAAGAACTTACTGAGACTGAAAGAATGATAAACCAAAACCGTCCTCTTGTGCTTTTTTACTTCGGCTTTATAAGTTCTAACTTCATTATTGCCATCATTATACCTCCAACAGAGCAGATTGTATCCAAATTTCAAGATCATGAACAGCCTCACTGAGGTCTCTACATTTCCATATCTTGACGGTACATGGAATGATGGAAAGCTGCATTAAGAAAGAAATGGAAAATGTGGCATCGATAATTTGAATGCTAAGGCAACAATGAACAAACAGAACTCATCTACTTACCCGTAGCATCCTGATTTACCAATCATAAAAAAGTAGATTCCAAAACCAGATAAATAAGCAATGATCTAGTCAGCCAAATTCCTCTCACGGTAATACCTGCAAAAACATCCACGTTCCCTCAAAATGTAAAAACCTGTTGTTGACTTCATAATTGGATAATTAATTGTGCCGCATTCTTAAGAAACAGAAGATAAGAACAGCTTTATTCGGATTCTGCGTTCGCGAAAATGTGGA
Source organism: Chrysanthemum lavandulifolium (assembly GCA_022545495.1). NCBI lineage: Eukaryota > Viridiplantae > Streptophyta > Magnoliopsida > Asterales > Asteraceae > Chrysanthemum > Chrysanthemum lavandulifolium. The sequence continues at coordinate 85,207,022 of CM040246.1, forward strand.
TGGCACACGCGGACCCACAATTCATAGGGACAAATATATTGATACAATGACCAAAAAATATATCAGACTGCCCGTGTCAAGCTTGCTAGTGCCAGGAACAAGGCTGCTACAAACCCTATTAACTATATTTTTTTGTCCCTGCCACTGTAGCTATCCGTTTAACTTCCTGCCAACTTTAACAAACTACCTAATATGGCCATGACACTTCAACTTTGGTAATTTTCTTCATAACTGACATTAATTCAAGTTCTGGTCAGTTACCGTGGTTTAGTTCTGCAGTACATCAACTAGGTTGCATAAAACATGTGCGAAGAACGGCTAAAGAAGTTTTAAGAAACACTTAAAACTAATCGGATATGTTAACACATGTCTGCCTTTGGTACAATTAAAAGCCAGCCAAAAAAAGAAACAGTATTGCTACATGTCCAAAATAGATGATTATAAGTTTACTACATGTCCAAATCAATGAGAAATGTATGGAGAGAAAAAAAAGAGTGGATTGCATGGGTCTTAGTCTATCATTAGGAGGGTGATCTAGGAGAAATAGTAAAGAGGATATTTCCTCTTCAAAAGAAAAAGGCTACAAATAACATATATGTTTTATATGAACCCTTAAACTATTTTTCAGATGTAGGAAATAACTAAATTCCAAAATAATGGCCAAATTATGTTTTGTAATGTTGTTAAATTACCATTCAGCGTAGATGTAAATTGTAAAGTACCTTATATAGATGAACTATCAATCTAAACAACATATGCAGTACGTTATCTGCTAATTTTAAACAATATACCATACACAGAACATCTTGTCTTCCACGAAGTTAAGCAGATTCATTTTAATTCTGCATACCAGGACGAAATCATTTAATTCTATATAAACCCAACCTCTGGTGAAAGACTTCACTCCAACTCATTCATTTCCCTTGTTTCTTGCACCAAGCACCACAATGACAACTACAAACCACACCTCACTCATTTGTTTGGTTTTATTCTTTTTCTCAGCTACGTTGCTTTCAAATACTACATCCAGGTTGCTTTCTGAAACTTCAAGCTATGAGAGCCACGAGCAATGGATGGCTCATTACGGGCGCGTCTACAAGGACGCTTCTGAGAAAGAACAACGCTTTAGAATTTACCAAGAGAATGTCCAGTACATACAGTCATTTAACAATGCCATGAACAAAAGTTACAGACTAGCAGTCAATGAGTTTGCAGACCTTACAAACGAAGAGTTCAGAACCACAAGGAACCGGTTCTTGGCACATGAATGCTCCCCATCGACCTCTGCTTTCAGGTATGAAAATGTTACAGCAGTTCCATCATCAATAGATTGGAGAACAAAAGGTGCAGTAACGCCTGTTAAAGACCAAGGGCAATGTGGTAAGCATCAAGTATTTTTGGGAATTTCACAAATCAAACAGTCAAAGTATTAGCTAAGATAACAATATTTCATGATCATATATAGGGTGTTGCTGGGCTTTTTCAGCTGTTGCAGCTATGGAAGGAATAACCCAACTCAAAACAGGTAAATTGATTTCTCTCTCTGAACAAGAGCTCGTGGACTGTGACACAAGTGGTGTAGATCAGGGATGTGAGGGTGGTCTTATGGACAACGCCTTTGACTTTATCGTAAGCAATAAAGGGCTCACTACAGAGAGCAATTATCCGTACATAGGAACTGATGGATCTTGTAACAGTAACGAGGAATCTAACCATGCTGCAACTATTACGGGTCATGAAGATGTTCCTGCTAATAGTGAAAGTGCACTGTTGAAAGCTGTAGCTAGTCAGCCTGTCTCTGTTGCCATTGATGCTAGTGGTTCTGACTTCCAGTTCTACTCTAGTGGTGTTTTTACAGGAGAATGTGGCACTGAACTTGACCATGGTGTTACTGCCGTTGGTTATGGAACAAGTGATGATGGGACTAAGTATTGGCTAGTGAAGAACTCGTGGGGAACAAGTTGGGGTCAAGAGGGTTATATAATGATGCAAAGAGGCATTGAAGCCAAAGAAGGCATTTGCGGCATTGCCATGCAGGCCTCCTACCCCACTGCCTAATTCGAGGAAGATCAAGAGTAATGATTGTACATTATATGTATATTATGATATGTATCTGAAAAGTAAAATCAATATATGGCTGCAATTATCATATTATCTTTCGAAAGATTTGTTAACTTGTTTGACTTTTCATATTGCAAAATGCTTTTGAAGGGTTATCCACATATGATAGCAGATTCCAAACATATATTTTTATAGAAGAATACATTAAATTAGATACAGAACCAAGCACCCCACAAAAAGCATTCAATCAGGTAATATATGCAAAGCATTCAAAAGAAAGCATCAGTACATGTATATAGGAAAACTTTGGTCATTCACACATCTATTCAGATTATCAAGGAGCTTTACTAACCTGAGACTGCAAAGGCACTAATGAAAGTATTCACCCTTGGTCTTGTTACTTGTGCTTGTTTATCTAATAGCCCGGAAACTGCATTAAGCGCACACAAACTTCAAAATAAGGGCTTAACCACATGAATATGATTACTAAGACAACAATCAAGCAAAATAATAAAAACAAATTTACTGTCATACCTGATCAAACTTAAAGATAAGCCAAGATGTAGTCAACCTTTTTCTCTCACCAATAATCTCCACAAGAACACTCTCCATCCTTGAAATGATGAAACCGATTGGCATCCCTAACAACAATCTCCCGGTTTTCAAGTCTCGATATCAGCTTAATTGCAGCATGACAGTTTACACAGGCACGTAAATTCTTAGTTATCCTAAGGGTTGTTCCAACAGGAGTACTAATAAGCCCATAAGCAATAGCCAGCCTTTCACTATGATTCCAGAGACTCTCCTCCATATCTTCATAACTCAAGTCGTGTAAACCAGACTCTGTATCTGCAACAAATCCAGATTCTTTCAATCTAGTTTCCAGCCTCTTATGTTCCTTATATATTTCAGCTGATTTTGGATGTGATGTGTCTCCCATACGAAAGACTTGAAGTTTTCCATTTATCTCTATCATACTACACCCCATGTCCTTAGCCAACCCTTTTTCCTTCATCAATACTCGAACGCGTGCTACACCACTCCACATATAAACTGAAGCATATAGATTTGAAAGCTGTACATAATGCCCCGTATTGTAAGGATCTAATGAGAAAAGCTGTTGTGCGGAATATTCTCCTAGTGCTACATGGCGATAAATCCTACTCGCACTCAAAATTGCTCCCCATATCGACACACCAGCTTTGATCGGCATCTTTGTTATAAAATCATAAGCCCGGTCCAAACACCCTGCACGGCCAAGAAGATCTACTACACAAGCATAATGTTGATGGCGTGGTTCAATACCACAATCCCTCATACTGTAAAATATTTTCCAACCCTCTTCTACAAGTCCAGCATGATTGCAAGCCGTAAGAAGCCCAATAAAGGTGACGTCATTTGGACCCACCCGCGCTTGCTTCATCAAGTTGAAAAGGTCTATGGCTTCATGAGCCCTACCATGTAAACCATAGCCTACAATCATGGCACTCCAAACAACAATGTCTTTGGTGTTTGTTTGATCAAAAACTTTACGGGCTAATTCTACGCTTCCGCATTTTGCATACATGTCAATAAGTGCTGTCTTGACGAAAACATCAGTTTTATACTCACTACTGTCAATGTATTCATCCATCTTTCTTGCTTCTTCGAGCGATCCGAGCTGGGCGCAAGCCAATATTGTAGAGCATACTGTCACAGAATCTGGTCTTAAGTTTTTCGACAGCATTCTTTGGAAAAGAACAATAGCTTCATTACAACAACCGTTTTTTGCAAATCCCGAAATCATGGCGTTCCACATAATCACATTTGATATCTCCATTTCATCAAATAACGATTTTGCTATCATCACCTCCCCACATTTTGCATACAACGTAGTCAGAGCAATCCTCAAATCAGGCTCAAACTCAAGTCCCATCTTAATCACACAAGAGTGAAACGATCTCCCTTGTCCCAAATCCTCTATATCAGCATAAGCACTAATAACACTAACCAACGTAATCCAATCCGGTTTCAACCCACACTCCCTCATCTTTCTAAAAACCCTCAACGCTTCAACCGGCTCTCCATTCTGAGCACACCCTGAAATAACACTAGTCCACGACACAGTAGTTGCCCGATCACCCAACCCCTCAAACACACTTCTAGCACTACCAATCCTCCCACACTTAGCATAAACCGCCACAACCCCATTCTGCACAAACACATCTCCTTCAAACCCACGTCTAAACACCTGCCCATGAACCGCCCGACCAACTTTTAACGCACCACTACCACCACACGCCTTAAGCACATGAGGCAAAGTAAAACAATCCGGCCCCACACCCACATTCTGCATTTGCCTATACATCCCAATAGCCTCTCCAAACATATTTCCCTTTGCATAACCCCTAATAATCGCGTTCCATAAAAACACATACGGGTGAGGAAACACATCAAACACCTTACGCGCATAACGTATCTCACCCAAATTAGACCCAACATGGATAAATTTAGTCACAACATATCCATTAGATTGATACCCATTAACTATTATTTGGGAATGTATTTGATTTAAGTGTTTTATATTACTCGATTTATCGAGAAGTGTTGTGTACAGCGATTCGTGATCAGTAAATTTTTGAATCTTTGTTGATAAAGATGTTTGAGAAAAGGGTGTTAAGGGATTAAAATTAGCAAGATTTCTAGCCATGTTAGTAAACAAGCATCACCACATTTTTATTTTTTTGTTTGAACTTTAAGGCGGGTAAAATAAATGGTTACTAGCTGTTACTTTTTATATATAGTTTTTCAAAAATAATTTCAGGTATTCATATTTTATCCATTTTTTCAAAGTCCTAAACATTTTTATTTTTTTTTTCTCTCTTTTGAAAAATAATATAAACTAAGTAGCTAACTATCTCACAAAACTCTACATAATACAATAGGATATTTGATTTAGATTAACTTTCACGGCGTGTAGCTTAGTTGGTAATGATTGAGGATCTGTGCACCTAACAAGCAAAATATCAAGGGCTTAATCCTAGGCACTCCATTGACACAAATGCTGAGTGACTCATATGTGCCACCCACATTATAACAGTCCGATTGTGAACCAGTTCAGGTTACTGATTTTTAGCCTTTTATATATTGTTTGTATTGTTTTTGTTGTGATTTCAATATAATGTTGCCTTTTGAAAAAAGAAAAAAGAAAGTATTATGGTGAACCTATTCACCAAATTTTTTCAAAAACAAAATTGTCTTATTTAGAGGGGAAAAAATTGCATTTTCTTATATGTTTGGATACTAATAACAAACAGTTGCTCCAAATTGCATTTCAAAGGCAACTGCTATCTAAGATATCTAAAAATTAACTAGAACAAAAGTCTAACAAATCTTTGATAAATTACTTATTCATGGTTGTTAATTAGTTAAACAAAATTCTTTACAAACAATACCCCAAAATGCTCATCAAGTAAAACTTATGACCAACTTTTTATGCCTTTTTAGAGACAAAATATACAAAATGTTACATATTCAAAGGTTATTAACCACTTACAATATGATAACTATTTCATTATTAAGCTTCAAGCATGATTATAACAAAAAAAAAAAACATATATCAAAATCAAGAAACCATGCATTAAAATTCAAGAAACTATACAACCCTAACAACTAGATCTCTAAAACAACTGATGAACATAAGTCCTTGAATCACAGTGATACTAGTTTAGAAACCCCATCCATAGGAAAAGCCTGTGCAATCCCATGCACAACAAAGCTCTTAGACACCATCAAATCAGGCGCAGTAACTGCCACACGATTAATCGACAGCAACTCATCTTCCAAACTCCCAACTACGCTCGAAGTAATCTCCACTTCTTTCCCTGGACACAAACTCCTAATACTCGCGCCATGAGGCAAACTCGCCAAATGCTTAAAAGAAAACTTCTTAGGCACAATATGTGACCTCATAAACTTATTCACAACATTTGAAGGCATTTGTGTAACTTCAACGACCGGTGGAGCAAATATCGTCATTGTATGCAAATCTGGATGATCTTTAGCAATCCCGTCTAACGCGTTAAATAACCCGAAAGCAAAAGGTGCATAACCGGACTGTGTTAAGAACTTAACCACCATTTTAAACTCACCTCGTGTTTTAATCAAATCTAGCCTAGAATTAATAGAACCAATACTCCCGATAGTACTATTTCCATCACTTATATTCTTATAACAAATGGGTAGCTCATTAATCTCTTGATGAAACTTAAACGAAGCAAACGGGCCATTAACGCCATGTATAGCGACTTTTTCATGCAAGAACATGTCCGGATGAGTAACAAGGACATTATTAACCTCTAAAGACCCCGTTTTCGCGTCTTTTCTAGTAATCGAAACCTTCTGTCCTTGAAACATGGTTTCAAAACAAGTGTTCAAAGGCTTGTTAAGCAAATCTTGGACAGTAAACTTATTAGGTAAAATATGGTAGGTTATAAGCTGGACAGTCATATAAGGTGGGATAGACAAGTTGGTCATCGCGCTATCGGGTATAGCGAAAATGGTTGATTCGGGTGTCGATAAAAAGAGGTCAGGTGAGATGTGGAGGAGAGTGGCTATGAAGGAGTAGCCGTTTGAACGAAGGTAGAGTGAGGCGTTTGATGGGAAGTCAAGTGGGGTGGTTGGGGTGGTGGGGGTGTGGTGGTTGTTGTGGTGGTTGTGGTGGTGGTTGTAGGCGTTGATGGTGATGGCGATTATTCCGGCCAGGATTACGGTGGCTATGATCAAGAAAACGCTTTTTTTAACCATTTTGGAGTAACTGAATGTAACTGTTTTTTTGTAAAGTGAGTGCATGTGGTGCATGGTGATTGGTTAAATAAATGGTTTTTTGTTTTTTAGATTGGTCCTTTGGGTTTTTTTTATGTTACAACTTGGTATAAAGTTGAGGCGTAATTTGATGTTGTGGACAAGAAGTAATTAGTGAAGGATATCAATTGAAAAGTGTTAAAATATAGAAAGGCTAAAAAGTAATTAGAACCATTGGATCATAACACTAGATCTGATTAAATTAAAGAAGGACATATCTATATCTATACTACATATAATAGAAAAACGGTCAAACCTTGAAAAAAAACACCATAAAATAAAAAGTACATTTTATTATACACATTATACAAATTAATAAAGACACACAAAGCTTCATACAAGCTAATAAGTTGATGGTACATATAGTTTTGAAAATCAAACCGGACCAACGGTTCAACCGGAACCGACAAATGTCGCCCACGGTTCGGCTAACCAATATGACCATCCAAAACGAATCGGAGAGACCCGTTGAAGCCGTACAACCGGTGAATCGGTCTCATCGAGATCTATTTCTCCGATTAATCGTTCTGAGGTATCCGCCGCAACGCCAGCAGTACTTCGCTATACTATATATAAACGAAAAACTAAAAAGTAAAAAGTGGAAAGTTAATTTATCAATACATATCGAAAACCGGGTTAACCCGGGATGCTTCAAACCCGGTGGGTTGACCCTGTTTAATTTGACCCATTTTGACCCAACTTGTGGGGTTGACTCGGTTTAAATCGACCCGTTTTTCGACGGGAACGGTTCAACCGGTTGAACCACCGGGTCGAACCGGGTTTCAAACTTATAATGTTTTACAATTAAGAGAAAATATGTGCCCGTTAGTGCACATTTAACTTTTTAATAGGCTAAATACGCCCATTTCAAAAAAAAAGATGGGGCTAAATGTGCCCAAATCTTTTACAAAATTAACCCATTTATTTAATTTTGGGCTAATCACATTCATGCTAATTTTGGTACTTGCGTTCTTCTTAACAACGTCACAATTAATCTCATCCTTGTTAGTTCTTACGCGACAAGTATCGTGTGTGGTTAGTTTTTATCTCATAACTGATGTAATGTTTACTTTCATTTTCATTAAATGTTTTTATATGTTGTTTGATAGATGTTAAGAATTTTGTCTAGACTTTAGTTATCGTATAGTACAACCGTTTGTAATTGCATTTTCATCGGTTCACGTTCTATTTAAACGCTACACAAAACACTCACCACAATATCACAAATCATTAATTATCTGACACTAGAAACCGCTGCCGCTAGACGCTTACTCGCCTAGTGTACATAAAGGCATACTCGTCATTACATCAAAACTAATAATCTAGTTATCTTCTTTATTTCCCATTTTCTTTCTCAGAACCCCACTTACAAATACAAAATATGAAAGACGAGATCTTCATCACCGTCACCATCATTGCACCGACACCGTCACCGACACCATCTCCATCACCACCAACATCATCGACGAACTCTACCACCATCCTTCGGTGTTACCGGAAATTTGTAACCTTGTTGTACGGGTGGCCTTTTACGACTACCATAACCGAGTTGTACGGCCGGAGCTCTGACGGAGATAACGGCTTTGACGACGGAAGATCTCATGTTTGTGAGATCTGATTTTGAGGTAGGTGGCGGTGCGAAATAGAGTTTGGTATATCAGAAGCTTGTGTTCGAGAACCCCTGTAAATATTGAATCTGTTTATATCATATAACAAGAAATAAATTTGTTTATATCATACAACAAGAAAGAAAAAAGTAACTAAAAAAATCATGTGAAAAAAGTAACTAAATATTGAACCACTGTAAAGATACTTGTTATCATGTGAAAAAGAGAAATAATACATTTATGAGTTTAGTTCTTATATCAACAACATCATAACATTCATCAGTTTTCTAAATAAAAAATAATAACGTTCATCAGTTTTGTAAAAAATATCATAATGTTCATTAGTTTTCTATAAAAAAATCAAAATGTTCAACAGTTTTCTAAATATATCTTAACGTTCATCACTTTTCTAAATAAAAAATTATAATGTTCATCAGTTTTCTTAAAAAAACCATAATGTTCAACAGTTTTCTCAAAATAAATAAATAAATAGTAATGTTCATTAGTTCATCAGCTATTTTTGATATTGTTCATCAGTTATTTTTTATAACGTTCACCAGTTATTTTTTAAAATGTTCAGCACTTTCTGGGTAAAGAATGGTCAAAAGCCTACATATTTCATGTTTTAAGTTTTGTAAAAGTTTGGATTTAAAACTAGTCGAAATTAGAGCCGAAAATGCTGAAAATTTTATGAAAATCAACACGCACTTAAAAAGTTGAAAAAAAAGTTGTGATTTATATATCAAAATGTATACCAAATTAAAGAGAATCAAATTTAAAAAATTATGGTGAAATCGGTTTTTTATAAAAGTTTGTCGTTTGAAAGTTATTTACATTTGAAGTTTTGGGGTGAAATAAAAAAATATGTTAAAAGGACCAAAATGCCCCTTAACAGAATTGAATAAGAAAAAAGGGATGGATTGGGTGGGGGACACATGACACTCAATGATAAGTTTTCTACACTTTTTAATTTCTTTTACTTTACAAGGGATCACACTCGTTAAATTTATCTTGTGATGGCGGCCTGGTTCGTCGGCCACATCATTTCTCTCTCCGACGACCGAGCGACGACCTATAATTCAATGATGGTGACCGACAATTTTTTTTTTTTTTTTTTCATTCATACATTCAAATACATATATACGTGTACATGCATGTCCCTAATAAACCTAATACATTTGAAAATTAACATGTAATATATCAAATGTATGGATTCAGTTTGCAAATGTAACTGGGCTTGGTGAACTGTGTTGGCCTAGATTGCAAGTGTAAATGGGCTTTTATGGGTCTATTTCTAATAGAAACTAGTGAAAACGGTAACCCTTCCAAATGTAATAGCCGTCTTCTTCTTCTTCAAAGACAGAGAAACAAAAACCTAATTTACAGTCGATGGTTCCCTTTAGATTAATGTATCTCTTATTGTATATGCTAGTAGTGGTTTTATTCGGAGTTTATACTCGGTTGTCAAGCCAACCGAGTTTGTGTTTCATCTCTCCTCAACCGACCACAACCTTCACAGCCACAATGGCTCGACCGACCATAACCGAAGCAACCGACCGACCTTCACCGATGCCACTGCGCATAGCCTTAGAGCATCTCCATTAGTAACTTGAGTTATAGTTTAACACCAGTCACGTCAGCGCCACATCAGCTTTAACATCTCACCTTAACATCCCCAAAAAAACACCCATATCAATAACATCCCAAGTTAAACTTTAACATTTCATATTTTCAATTTCAACCCCTAAACTAAAACAAACACTTCATTTATTAAACTATCATTAAATTTGAAAACATATTACAATACGAAATAAAATAAAAATAAAAAATAATAACGACGAAATAAAAAAACACACTGCAAATTAAACGTTACAACATAAAGGAAATGACAACGAAAAAAATAACAAAACATAGCAAATACTTATTCATCATCGTCGCTCTCTTGTTGTTGTTCATGCCGTTCAATATTCTTCTGCCAAACATGCTCCATAAGGTCCTGTTGGAGTTGGGTATGCGATTGTCGGTCGTATATTTCTTTTGCCTTACGACTGTGAGTATCACATCTTCGACCCATCTTCGTTGCCTCAAATTTGCTGACGGATCCACCCACACTTCGTTATAGTCACGTAATGCAAATTTTTGATCTTTTATAATCATGTTATGCAAAATAATGCAAGAATATATGATTCTACGTATCGTGACAATTTCCCATTGACGTGACGGTTGTTGTAGTATACCCCAATGGCCTTGAAGCACACCTAAAGCACGTTCAATATCCTTTCGGGCACTTTCTTGTCTCCTTTTAAAGTACGTATAGTATGTTTTTCTTCAGTTGTTGCCGATAAGGATTTGACGAAAGTTGCCCACTGTGGATAAATTTCATCAGCCAAATAATACCCTTGTTCATACCTAGTTCCATTGACCATATAAAGTGCTCTTGGGGCATTGTCAGTAAGAATGTCGTCGAACAACGGAAACTGGTCTAAAACATTAATATCGTTATTCGCCCCCGCCAACCCAAAAAATGGATGCCAAATCCATAAATCTTGAGAAGCAACATCATCAAGCATAATTGTTGGGTATTTTTTTTATCACCCCTAGCAAATTGCCCTTACCAAGCCACTGGACAATTTTTCCATTCCCAGTTCATACAGTCAATGCTACCAAGCATTCCCGGAAAACCATGTTTTTCTTCATGTTGTTGATAAAGTTTTTGAATGTCGGCCCATGTTGGTTTTCTTAAATACTCCGACATAAACAAATCAATAATGCATTTGTTAAAATTATCAAGACATAATTTTGAAGTACTCGCACCCATTTGCAAGTATTCATCAAATGCATCGGGTGAGGTGTCGTACGCCAATTGGCGTATGGCAGACGTACACTTCATTAGAGCACTTAAACTCATTCGACCCGTATAATCGGGTGTTTGCCTAAAGTAAGTAAAATGATCCGAATATTATCGAAGTATAAGATTCAATACCTTCCACTATTTGCAGGAATAGTTTCCGGCTCATACGAAATCTTTTACGAAAATTCCGGTTTGAATACTTACAACCTTCAACGAAATAATCGTTGCGCAGACGTTCTTCTCCAATCTCACCTTCACGATATATATGGCTACGAGCACGAGTAGGATTTTGAGATGCTTCTTCTTGTTCCAACTGAAGGTGATACTCGCACGCGGACGCCATAAAGTCGAAGTCATTTTCGCCATCAACGTCTGACCAATGCAGAGGAATTTCATCAAATTGATTCGGATCCATTGTGAACGAACTTGATTCTTGAATTATGGAAGTGTGAGAGGAAGTATATAAATTGTGAATTTGAATTATGGAAGTGTGAAAAAAATGGTGTTTTAGTTGGGTATTTATAGTGGTAAAAAAATGTTTTTGATTTTTTTTTTATTAAAACTAGCCGTTAGGGGGTTTTTTGTAAATTTTTTTAAAAAAAGTAACGGTCACTAGCCGTTGAGGAGATGATTTTGTAAAATTTTTGAATTTTTTTTTTATTCGCCTTTAACGCCCGTTGCTTAGTTAACGTATAGGTACTAACGCCGAAATAACGCATAGGGTCCAACAGTTTAACGCCAGTTAACGGCGTTATCCCGTTACTAATGTGCATGCTCTTAGGGGAACAGTGGGTATTGAGATTTGGGTAATTTTATCATAGAGTAGCAAAAACCAAAGTGGGTGGGTGAAAACAAACAAGATTAAAAAGAGGGTGGTCATGAATTAGTAAATCACTTGTATTAGAGTGTTGGGTACCATAACGCCTCACCCGGCGTTATGCCCACGTGGCTGGGCGTTGGGTGTTGTTATGGCTTTGTTTTCTCTTATATATTTTTTTTGCTATAATGACTTTGTTTTCTCTTATAATATTTTATTTAGTGTTAATAAAAAATTAAAAATTTATTGTTTATTTTTAATTTAATTTGTATTCTTATTTAATATTTAGTTTGTTTAAATAAATGGAAAAGAAAAAAAAATGTGTGTCCTAAAAGGGTGATGTTATGATAAAGGGTGATTTTTTGGTGTTTATGTTAAAATGTTAAAGTTGAGGTGGCGTTGTGGTGGCGGTACTTTTTTAGTGTTATGGTGTTATGACACCTTAAACTCTTAGCGGAACCAGTACTAAAAAGAATCGAGTGTACGAATATTTTTTGAACTCTAGTATAAAAAGGAGGAAATGATGTATGCTTTTCCTTTGAAGAAAAAAAAATACAATTATGCCCCTTCATTATATCATATATACATGTTTCCCCCTTCTTTAAAAAAAAGAGTAAAATACATCGTTCGTCCCTAATCTTGTACACACGCATCACGTTGAACCAAAACTTGGAATTTTCATCGCCGGTAGTCCAAAACAGTGTTTTTATAGTCTAAACAAGTCCCTTGACCAGGATTGCCAAAGTCAGCGTAACTTTTATGGTTGTACATCGAGGGTATAATAGACCATTCACAATTATAACATGCCTTAGTTAAATCTGACCCAACCAAACACTATTAGTCTTAACTCAACCTCACCAAATTCTAGTAGCTTAGCATAATCTTGCATGTTTTAAAGAGATTGGGTACATAAAAGAATTTGAGTAAGAGAAACTGATCAGTTGGCAAGTCCTCAACATTTTACCACCATTGACTAAACGATCATCATAGGAAAGTCTCTTGAAGAATCTTGGGTTGACTATTCTTGCTGAAGCAAACGAACCACAATGAAGATGAATATTTGAAGGTGCACATCCAGATGATGAAACACATGTGTTCACTATTTGGATTATGTAGTGTGGTATCCCTGTTGTTGACCCTTTGCTTTGTGATATGCTCAAGTCTCTGGCTGTACAAGAGGACCATGTTTGTGTTTTTGCAAAATCCAAGTTGAAAATGCTATTAGTCATTTTTTTCAACTATTAATTAAGCTTTATCGTGTACATGTTTGTTGTACTTTGACTAATTACAGCTAGAAGAAACGAAAACGAGTAAACACACATAAACACATTTGGTGAAAGCAACGTTAAAGTTACTAAAGGAGTATAGCGGTAAAATGTCAATGATCAACTAATTAAACTAAACTATGTGTCCTTTCGTAAGGATAGTTATCTAGGGACGAAAAGAGTACATAAAGTGCATTTGTGCTAGAATTCAAGTTTATTTGTGCTATAGTAGTAAACAACAGGGATACCACACTACATAGTCCAAATAGTGAACACATGTGTTTCATCATCTGGATGTGCACCTTCAAATATTCATCTTCATTGTGGTTGGTTTGCTTTAGCAAGAATAGTCAACCCAAGATTCTTCAAAAGACTTTCCTATGATGATTTTTTAGTCAATGGTGGTCAAATTCTGAGGACTGGCCAAATGATCAATTTTTCTTACTCAAATTCTTTTATGTACCTAATCCCTTTAAAACATGCAAGATTCTACTAAGCTACTAGAACTTGGTGAGGTTGAGCTGAGACTAATAGTGTTTGGTTGAGTTAGATTTAACTAAGGCATGTTATAATTGTGAATGGTCTATTATACCCTCGATGTACAACCATAAAAGTTACGTTGACTTTGGCAATCCTGGTCAAGGGACTTGTTTAGACTATAAAAACACTGTTTTGGACTACCGGCGATGAAAATGCCAAGTTTTGGTTCAACGTGATGCGTTTGTACAAGATTAGGGATGAACGATGTATTTTGCTATATATATATATATATATATATATATATATATATATATATATATATATATATATATATATATATATATATATATATATATATATATATATATATATATATATATATACAGGAGGCATTTGGCATTAATGCCACCTCAATGCCAAATAATCAAATTTCATGCCACATAAGCATTTGTTGTCCAACTAAGCAATATTTTTTAATTTAATTAGATTTTATATAAATTTCGGATTTTTAATAATTTTTTTTGTAAATTTCGGATTTTAAATAATTATTTTTAATAAATTTCGAATTTTTTTATTTATTAAAATTTCGTTTTTTTTATTCTTCAAAAAATCATGCATGCAGCTGGATTCGAACCTTGGTCTGTTAGTCTACAAACAAACGTGATTACCACTAGACCAACACATTTTTTTATTATAACTTGGAAAACCAAATTTATAAATCTCTACAATATTTTGATTAGTTTGAAAAGGAATGTATTTATCTACAAAACATAATTATAAAAATCCCTACAACAAATTATACGGTTCATTATATTTTTTCTCATAAACCCTAATATCCTTTTTCCTCACAATCTCATCTAATGATGTTTACGTGTTTTCTTCATCACAGGTTTGTAAGAAAACGTGTATTAGGTTACGTGTGCATATGTCATCTTCAAAATATTTGAATCCGGTATGTATAGCTTAGTCCACTAATGTTTGTATGTTTTTTGTTGCAAGTTTTGATCCTTTAACCTATGTTCATTCTTATTCTGCACAAAAGTATGCTTTTTCCTTTGGATTTAATGTTAAAGTTATTGTATTCGATATATATATGTGTTCTTAAAACCCCATGCAGTTTCAAACCTCGATCATAGATCGTTGAGGTTCGTCAAGGTATGCAAATTATTTACCATGTTTTGTTTGTGGTATAAATGTGTATCGTTGTACAAATTTATCCATAATCCGATTGTTTCCGTATAGGATGGCTAATGCGTATGGATGCTGATTTCTTTTATGTCCCGCCGGGCCAACATGCTAAAGATAATGGTGAGTAATATATTAATGACGTTAGTAGATTATTTCAGTTTACCAGGCATCTCTTTAATATATACATGATCATTATAAATCTTTTACGCTAGCATATAGTATGTTACTTTTTAGTTTGACATGTTATATTAGGCTCTGGATAAATACCAGATTGGAGATGACGTTAGAAACAAAGAAGGCCAACTTGATTCAACAGGTTCTTCATCCGTTTGTGGAGTTTTACGATAGGAGGGATGCGTTAGATGCTATACGCACATTGGATGGTATGTGCGATGTCTAAATATAGAATTACTATTGTCAAGAGTTGGTCGTCTAATTGGTTTTCTATTCCATATGTTGAAATCTATCATTGGTTTACATGTCATTGCGTTTATTGGGGACTTCCATTTATATATTACTACATGCTCTCCATTGTCATTATGTAATTAGGTCATAATACTTCTGTAAAAAGTACTTCTTGCAGGATGACCTTTTCTTATATTCTTATGTTTTGGCTAATAATAGGTTCAGACTGAAGCTCTTCACATTCGTGAGGTTTGTAGTTCACATTATACTTCCTTTATGGTCCGTGTTAACAACCTGGAATAATAATATATTGTTTGTCAGGAATTTGGCGATACCGAGTGGGTGCGATGCAATGATAACAGTGAACTAAGGAGTGTGGGAGCTCGGTCTAAGCAATGTTTCTTTCTTTTTTTATACAGCTAAACTTATTGTGCAATCTTTTACAGTATGTAATAAGAGGAAACCCTTTTTTTATTAAATGGCCCTTTAGAAGTGGTCTTGAGGATCTGATTGTATATTTTCGAGAACTTTTTGGCTATATTGCAATGAAACTTGATGAATTTGTTATTGAGGAAAGTGGTGTATCATCATCCACCGGGTCAAGAAAGAATGTTAGGTTTCACCTTCTTATTCCTCGTAATGTGTTTTCATATCAATTCCACTTCATATCTTCCCTCAAATCCAACGTGAGTATTTGCCAATGACATGGTTTCGTATGTTATATATAGTTCCGTGTTTCTAATCTGTTATGATTTGCATTTCAAGGGTGTACCAGCTTGTGGTTGCTGCCCATCCGTCTGAACCCAATTAGTTTGCTTTGGTTTTAGATATTCTTTGATCAGTACTGGCTAACTATATCTGTTTTGGCTATTGTTATGATGGTATTTATTTAATTTTGTTTTCTTTGTGGTATTAATTTATTTGAAACAAGGATATGTTCATAGAGGATGACTGGAAATTGGTGCAGTTGGTAGTTACTTTATTTCGCAACATTTTAGCTGTTCAAGAGATAACGACGCAGCAGAGAGCTGCTGGATCAGCCTCTGAGTGTATACATCTTAGAGGTCGGTTCTTAGAACTGCTGTTTGAAGAGAATGTGATGGACTTGATCTTAGCTTTGACACAACATGTTGGTGGTCAGAGCGGCTGTTTTCGTCAGGATAACTTGCTTTTGTTAGACACTTCTATTACATATATAAGGGCCAAGTTCCAGAGGTGATTGCAAAATGAGGTTCAAAATCATAAGCTTTCTGTTGGTATGAGGTTCAAAATGAGATTCGAGGGTGAAGAGGTTCCTGAAAGAAGGTACCTACTGCAGATGGCTCACGATTAACACTGCTGATTGCTTAATTCCGTAACTCAATTGTTTAACTGTCCTGCTGCAGGTTTAGTGGGAGCATAGTTGGCGTCGGAGATTCTGCATCATCTAAGTGGATTGATTACGAATGGAGATCCTCGAAGGTGCATAAGCGTTCCTTACTATGCACAAATTTTATATTAATTAAGCATATTTATAAGCTAACAATGTTTCCATCTACTGCAGGTTCAATGGGATGAACCATCTTCAATATTACGCCCGGATAAAGTTTCACCTTAGGACCTGGAACCACTTGTGGCATCCAACCTACCAAACCCACAACCTCCACAGAGGAGTAAGTGGGCCCGACCTCATGTTTTACCTTCTTCTGTACCAGATCTTTAGTTTTATTCATGACACTATATATTATATATAACGTGTTAGCAAAATATGTTCCCTCAAGACCACTAATTTAGAATTTCAAAGAAGGGCTTTTGCGTTACCAAAGTTTACACACAATCAGCCCAAAAGAAGCCATCTGAGAATCAAGGCAGGGTCTTCCGGGTCTCTAAGTCTCGAACTTTTCTTGAGAACTTCTGAAAACGATTCTGAATTTAGCACATATAATGCTGAAAACGAGTTTGAAGTTAGTTCTTATAATGATGAAGATTTGCAGCCTAGCCCTAAATATGAGAACAGATTCCTTATATTTGCACGCTTCGGTTTGTTTATCAACAATACTGCCGAGTCTTTTTTTAAGAGCGAGATACGAAGGAGGTTATTTGTTACTGCTGTGTTACTTGTGATTAGTCGTATAGGATACTTTATTCCTCTTCCGGGGTTTGATCGAAGATTGGTGCCAGAGAACTATCTTAGCTTTGTTTCCGGGTCAGTTGGTATGTTGTTTTAATCATCCATAGGTTTGAGTTCATTCATTTCCATGATTTACTCCTATATGTAAGCTTTCCTATATATAAATTAACGTTTTCATACATAGATTGATCATTTTATAAAAATCATCATTATGAAAGCCGATTTGTAAGGGTATTTTGGTTACAAAATGACTCCAACAGGACACAAAGCTATATGTTAATGACTCAGATGTACAAAAATAGGTAAAATGACGTAAAACGGGAAAAAAGATGAATTGGGATTTTATACAAAAAACCGAGGATATTCTTGCTGCCGGCTTGAAAAAATGGTTAAAGATATGGCGCCAATAGCTGAAACTTAGTTGTTTATCCCGGGTGTTATATATTAATAAATAGTTTCCTTTCATTATCTTTCCCTTTTCCCCCTCCTCATAAGATCATTTCTCAAATGACAGAGGAGCTTGGTGAGCTTGCACCGAACTCAAACTCTCCTCTTCCAACTTGGAATCGGACCTCAAATTGGAGCATCAATTGTTATGCGTGTAAAGCTTCTCTTCACAGAGATATGTGCAAACTTCGGTTAAAATACTAATCCTATTTTACTGGTTTATGATTATGTGTTTCGTGTGCCACCTTACTACTCTCAAAGTTAGCATCACGTAACCTTAAACCCTACATTTAAACCGATACCTACACCATATTACTAATGACTTATCTGATTAACTACTAATTGAATTATCCCCAAAACATGCAGTCATGACACCTCCTACATGAGAATGTGTTAAAAATGGTGTTAACAACATGACATATGTCGTAAAAAAATTGCAAGCCTTTTCGACCAACAAACTCTTAACTATAAGTCTCAAGACTATAACTTTAACCTTTCAATTTCAGCTGTA
Source organism: Chrysanthemum lavandulifolium (assembly GCA_022545495.1). Taxonomy (NCBI): domain Eukaryota; kingdom Viridiplantae; phylum Streptophyta; class Magnoliopsida; order Asterales; family Asteraceae; genus Chrysanthemum; species Chrysanthemum lavandulifolium. The sequence continues at coordinate 85,225,606 of CM040246.1, forward strand.
AATGTCATAGTATGATACATATGTTGCTACGGGTTGATGTCAGTTAATGTCCCACAAGAGATGCTGTCATATATTGATATAGTAATGAACAGCAAACTGAAATGTATTTATTGCTCAAATTTTTTGATCACTTGACGTCAATTTGGTCAATTGATGTGGGTTTTAATGTCTTTATGGGATATGTTTATGGGAACAAGGCTCCTTTTCAAACTGAGATTTTAAAAGTTATGTTGCCCACATGGTTTAGACATTGGATACAAATGTTTCTATCATACTGAGACTCATAACATCTTAGACGCGTATAAGTGCTAAGAGGGGATTAAATATTATATATCGCTTACCAATGATTCCTGATGCTGAAATATGAGGATTAGAGATGAATATGTCATATGGTTGCACCATTTTGACCTTTGGAGCTCAACTTTCCATATATCAATATCATTTCTCAATGAAAATGCAATTGTAGCAGACAAACCAGGTTGTAAAAAGGCAACCATTGCTACATTGTCTTCATGAGGACTTCCAAATCTTTTTGGTGGACCAGAATTGTGGCTAACTTAGACGTGGTAACTTAGGCCACTATCGGAAGAAGAAGCAACATACGCTAGATCGATTGCCATGTTCAAAGGGACATCCCAGAAACTCACTACATTGTGAAGCTCTCAAACTTCTTCATCAATTGGTTGAGGATGCCAAATCAGATGAACCTAAAGTTGTGCACCGTCAAAAGTTCAAGTCTAAGATGATCATTGACTATCTTAAGGTAAGTTCATGTAGACATCATATTTGCACTCCTCATCATTCTAAAGTCACTTGCAAATTGGGCGGGTTGGGTAGTGGTTCTTGCAAGAGAAAAGCACCATGAGTTCACTGCGCAGAAACTTTTAAGTCCTTTGCCAAGCGAGAGTAAAGGGTCTCAAGTTTTATAAAAACAAAAACTTTTATTTTATACCATTATTTAAAAGCTTATTCACATAATTGAAGGTTAAGCGGACCTAGATGCGCAGTTTGACGTAATTTCTAATAGACTCAATTTATTTGTATAATTATAATGTGTGTAGATTGAATGACGAGTAGATAATACTCAAAGGGACCAAGATACAAAGATGAGCAGAACCATCAAAGCCACCACATATTCTAAGGCGAAGATACAGAGATGAGCTAGAAAAGAACCATGAGTTCACTGTGCACAAAATTTTAAGACTTCTGCCAAGCAGGAGTAAAGGTCTCGAGTTTTATAAAAAACCAAGACTTCTATTTTATACCATTATTCAAGAGCTTATTCAAATTATTGATGGTCAAGCGGACCTAGATGCATAGTTTGACATAATTTCTAATAGACTCAATTTATTTGTATAAATATAATGTATGTAGATTGAACGACCGAGTAGATAATACTCAAAGGGGAAAAGATACAGATATGAGTAGAACCACCAAAGCCACCACATATCCTAAGGTGAAGATACAAAGATGAGCAGAACGACTCATCGATTAACAACAAGGTATGTGAATTCGTGATATGATAAAAATGTATAAAATTGATTACAAGTGACCACATTGGTCAGAAACTGTTTTTAGTTGGATGTAAATATAAAATTGATTACAAGTGTATTTGGGCTTTGATAATTTCTTCATTGTAGGTTCTAGACACTGGCTTGCTTATTGATCCCCATGATCAATAGTCAATTGCATATGCTTTATTAAAGATTTTTGCAGATAAGCAACTTTGGGCATATTGCAGGGCAAATGGGCTGAGAAACATCTAACATCTGCTCAAGTATTTGCAATACAAAAATTTACATTTTTTGGTTACATATCAATTACATGTTGCGTCATCATCAATGGGGGCAACGGGGTTAGCGCGGGCATCTGGGCCAAAAAATGAAATATACACTGAAAACTCACTATCTTGATAAAATTTTCTCACTCGGACCATTATCACTATCAACCTCCATCTTCACTTTTACTGTAGTATAGTTTACACACAATATATTTGCACATCATGAATTGATGTGTTTGGTGCTTAGTGATTTTGAAGTTACGTATTACTATACTTTAGGATATATGAGTAGCATTTGTGTAGAGTGGATTTGATTAATACCTTCATTTACCAAACATGTTTTCTCAAATGGTGATTTAAATATTACGGTATTCAACAAATGGCTCGAGTTTTATAAAAACAACTTTTATTTTATATCATTGTTTGAACTGAATCATTGTAATGAATGCTTCCTTTATTAAACAGTATTGGAAAAGTTGAAATCTTTGATCAATGTAGGTTAGAATTGAAATAAAAAAACAAAAAAAGAAGCTAGGGTTTGATCTTATTAGACAGTCAAAGATGGGATAGCAAAGAAAGTTGGAATTTCCTTAAAAGATACCGTGAAGTTACAAAAGTATCGAAGCCCATTGTGTCTCTTAATAGAAATAATCCATTCACACGGGAAGAGTAAGGGAAGAGTTTATCAACATGTTTGCAGGCAATGATGGCGATGAGAGATGTCAGCTTGCTCTTCTCAGGCTTGCACTGAATGATGTGGTAATTTAATTATTTCATAATTCGTGTAAAAGAATGCAGTTTCAGTTTAAATTATCAAGCTCAAAGTTTAATGTATATGTGCAACTTCTTTCATTAAAACCAAAGGAGAACTTGGTGATCAGACAAAGATATGGACTCGAAGAGAAAGGCTACAAAACACTAGCAGAAATACTGGGTAACATGAGTATATCAAGGGATATGGTTAGGAAGCACGACGCAAATGCTCTGATGAAGCTCAAACATCCGGCTCAAGTCGAATATCTGCGCCATCATCTCTTTTGAAGCAGTCAACCAACTGCATTTTCTACATGTATAAATAATTGTGTATATATAATTGTCATATATCATAGTTATGAGATAAAATGAAACATAAAAAGCATTGTACAATGTATACAAATTTTTTATACAAATAAGTTTTATTTCACATTTTAGTTTATTTGGTTGTATGCTTTGTTTTTGCGTATCACTTTGTAACTTATTTTATTATATTCGATAAACGTTGATTTCTTTTTGTTCTTAATGCATTCAATAAATAAATTGGTATGTTTATAACTTATTTTCACCAACTTATTTTTTACAACAATATTCATAAGGCTCACTCACCCATCAGACGGGCTATACTACTACAAACGTTGTGTATAAAGAAGCGTTATCTAGCATTTTAGTTTAAATCATATACTATATTGTTACAAATAACATTGTAACAAAACAAACAATTTGACAAACGTTGGTACTATTTATTTAAAAATCTTTGTATAATAAACAATTTTTAGCACCAATATTTAGCTAAACAAAAAAATATAAACGATAATTATAAGTCATGCCCGCCCATTGGGCGGGCTTCGAAAACTAGTATATATATATATATATATATATATATTATTCGAAATGATTGAGTTTTAAACAAATGAGTTTACTTTTCGCGTATAATCAGACTAATTAAGCAAGTACTAAAACCATAATTTCTTTTTGATTGGTTGCATATAGAAAAATGCACGATTATATGCGAAAATAAACACTATAAAGTAGATTTCATCAAGGTTCTGTAACACCGAACATAGACGGGGCATATTGAATGCAGTGTTGTGGCCCCCCAAACCTTTGACCTTCACATGCAAAAATGTACACTACATACAAACAAACTAAAATAAGAACAATTTCAAGGATTGGCCCCTCCAAGTTAAAATGACACAATGTTAGCCCTCCTATGAACTTATCCAAGCTTTGTCACAGACACCGAAGCAGGGGCGGAGGAGATAGAGTGACAGGTGGGTTATGGGTCTCCCCCAACCTGTCCAACTACTTCCATGGTGAAGAGAACTAAAACCCGTATGTCCAACAGGGATACCACACTACATAGTCCAAATAGTGAACACATGTGTTTCATCATCTGGATGTGCACCTTCAAATATTCATCTTCATTGTGGTTGGTTTGCTTTAGCAAGAATAGTCAACCCAAGATTCTTCAAGAGACTTTCCTATGATGACTTTTTAGTCAATGGTGGTCAAATGCTGAGGACTGGCCAAATGATCAGTTTCTCTTACTCAAATTCTTTTATGTACCAAATCCCTTTAAAACATGCAAAATTCTACTAAGCTACTAGAATTTGGTGAGGTTGAGCATGAGACTAATAGTGTTTGGTTGGGTCAGATTTAACTAAGGCATGTTATAATTGTGAATGGTCTATTATACCCTCGATGTACAACCATAAAAGTTACGTTGATTTTGGTAATTCTGGTCAAGGGACTTGTTTAGACTATAAAAACACTGTTTTGGACTACCGGCGATGAAAATGCCAAGTTTTGATTCAATATGATGCGTGTGTACAATATTAGGGACGAACGGTGTATTTTACTAATATATATATATATATATATATATATATATATATATATATATATATATATATATATATATATATATATATATATATATATATATATATATATATTCAAATGATTGAGTTTTAAACAAATGAGTTTACTTTTCGCGTATAATCAGACTAATTAAGCAAGTACTAAAACCATAATTTCTTTTTGATCGGTTGCATATAGAAAAATGCACGATTATATGAGAAAATAAACACTATAAAGCAGATTTCATCAAGGTTCTGTAACACCGAACATAGACGGGGCATATTGAATGCAGTGTTGTGGCCCCCCAAACCTTTGACCTTCACATGCAAAAATGTATACTACATATAAACAAACTAAAATAAGGACAATTTCAAGGATTGGCCCCTCCAAGTTAAAATGACACAATGTTAGCCCTCCTATGAACTTATCCAAGCTTTGTCACAGACACCGAAGCAGGGGCGGAGGAGATAGAGTGACAGGTGGGTGTTGGGTCTCCCCCAACCTGTCCAACTACTTCCATGGTGAAGAGAACTAAAACCCGTATGTCTGCAATTTAGCTAATGCACCCCCCCTTCTTTACTCCTTTACTCGACCATTAATTAAAAAGACAAGTAAATCTAAGACTTTTTCCCACGTGCTCCTTAACTATATTATTAAGAATCCTTTATAATATTTAAATGTTATATTTTGGTTCCCATTTTCTTTAGTATTCAACATAGACAACCAATTATTCATCCTCATTCTTTAAAAGTTTAAATAATCTTATGTTCTTATTTTATTCTTCTAAATATTAAACTAGTAGTCCAATATAGCTTTATAAATATTTATAAAGAGTAACTAGCTTAAAATTTGGGCATATTGATTTACACACTTCATTTCAATTACACATGCTGAATTGAATAACATAACTCAAAGCAATCAAAGAATACTAACAAGTAAAGTTTCAATGCTAACTTCCTAGACAACAGTTTCAAATATGTTCGATTAACTCCATTCTCCATCTTTTCTTTTGAGCATATTCATTAAAACTAGGACAATGTAACTAGTTTAGAAATTTACTGGTAATATGTAACAATGAATGTTTTCTGTATGAATTAAAAGATCGTAGCATTATTAATTTTTTTGTGCATATATAAATTTATGTATTAGTATTAGTTACTAGCACAAGAGTTTTTACTCTTACATAGCTTCAAAGTTAGAACATGAACAACATAAAGAAAAAAGATCTAACCTATTTTTACGAGCAAAGACACGATGTTGTTTATAACCCCATAATCACAATCATAGCTGCGGCACGACCTATAGGCTATATAATTTATATTGAAACAGCAAACTACATGACATAGTAATGTATTTGCATACAAATTTAACGTTGCTTTATCAGAAAAAATTAAGCACCCTCTAACTTTAAATCTTGGCTCCGCCCTTGCACCGAAGGACATCCTAATTCCGCGACTGCTTTGTATATACTTTCTAATACTTATTATATCTTTTACCAGTCAATTCTTGAAGTTTTACTGTAGATTTTACCCCAAAATTTGAAGAAAGAAAATTGAAAGGTACAAATATATGAATTTGCTCATTTTTTTTGAAAGTTGACTATTATTCACACAAGCACAACCCCGCCAAAAAACGGGGAGGCAACAACAAACGAGATTACATCAAATTAAAAGAGTACCAATATTTCCAACCTATCGAATAATTCCTCGTATGGTTCTTATACCATAAATAACTAAGAGATTGAATGTCTTGCATGATCTTCCGGGCATCAATTCGAACATTATCAAACCTTTTAGCATTACGGGCCTTCCATATGCACCAACAAGAGGTGAATATAATACCCTTCAGAATCTCCTACTCGCCTTACCCTTAGTAATAGTCGATGGGATGTCAAACAAATCTAAGCACGAGAACAAGAAAATGGGAGCAAACTTGCACCAATTTCCCACCTTAGACCATATACCCATCGAAACATGGCAATTACAGAAAAGATGATCAACAGATTCCTCTTCTTGTTCACATAAGGCGCAAATCTGAGACCCAACGTGACAGTTCCTAGCCCGTAAAGCATCCGTAGTTGGCAAACGATTCAAGGCCATTCTCCACATCAAAATGTTGGTCTTCTTTGGAACCTATTTAGACCATTTGACAACATACCTGTTGCTAAAATCCATTTCGCTTCTAAGGAACTCCTTAACGGATTTGACACTAAAACTATTATGCTTCCCACCAATCCACTTCCACTGATCCTTACTATCACTAAGCTGCAAACCCGTCAAAAGATTGTTAATCCGATTCCATTCCTCCATTTCAGCTTCATTGTTGGTCACAAGGGAAGTACCATCCATATAAACAAACCTATTTAACCTCCCATCAAATTTATCACCGACCAAACACCTTTTCTCCTTCTCTTTTTGAAGATAATTGGGCAAACATCCTTCAAAGGCTCGTTGGAGGCCCACGGGTCAAGCCAGAACCTAATCGAATTCCCATTTCCAACAACACCTTTGAAAGCTTGATTCAAGCTTATGCCATTAATCTTGACTTTTGAGACAATTTTAACAATGTTAGTCTAAACTCCCGACGCGGCTTTACAAAGCAGAAGCGAGGACCATTGTCTTGAGAAGCCATGAAACGAATCTACTACCTTCTTCCACAAACTACCAGAATCACATCTGTAGCGCCAAATCCATTTAGATAGGAGGCCACATTTGCATCTGCTAGTTTAACAGTACCGAGGCCTCCAACCTTGACAGGAAAGGCGACCTTTTCCTAAGCAATCCAGTTAATTTTTTTAGACTCCTCCGTCCCACCCCATAGGAAACGACGCATAATACCCTCAGACCCTCAATCACTTTCAAAGGCGCCTTGAATAAAGAGAAGTAATACGAAGGGAGACTTTCCATCACACTTTTGATCAAGGTAACCCTCCCACCGATGGAAAGACACTTCCTTTCCACCTGGATAATCGAGACTTAAAAATATCAAACAGGAATTCCCAATTTACTATTCTATTCATGTTTCCACCTATACGAATACCCAGATAATTGAACGGGAAAGCCCCCGGCTTGCACGCAACATTAGCCGCAAACGACTGCAACTCACCATCCTCAACACCCACTCCAAAATTTGAGATTTCCCTAAGTTGATATTGAGGCCCGAGCAAAGATAGAAGCACCTCAAAATCCTGGTAACTTTCAGAATATTTGGCAATGACCATTCCCCCAGAAAAGTACAATCATCGGCATAAAGGAGATGTGAGATAGAAGGGCCATTATTTGGGAGAGAAATCCCCCCAAAAAAACCACAAAATTCGGCCTTCTTCATAATACCGGATAGAGCTTCCATAGAGATGAGATAGAGGAAAGGAGAGAGAGGGTCACCCTGCCTCACCCCTTTACCATATTGAAATTCAAACGCTGGAGAGCCGTTCACAAGGATAGCCGCACGAGCAGAAGATAAGATACCAAAGATCCAATTGCGCCATCTAGCAGAGAAACCCATATGCTCCATGACCGACAATAAAAAACCCCAATTGACGTTATCGAAAGCTTTATTGAAATCCACCTTGAAGATAAGCGCTTTTCTTTTGCTTCTTTTAACCCACGAAATAATTGCATTCAAGATTAGAGGCCCATCTAGAATATAACGGTCACCTAGAAAGGCCGATTGATTGGGCGAGATCAACGAGCTAATGAGCACTTTCAGCCTGTTTGCAAGCACCTTAGAAATAACCTTGCAAACCGACCCGACCAAGGTGATGGGGCGATAGTCATTGAGATCCACCGGGTCTTTCACTTTGGGAATCAAAGTGATGAAGGAGGCATTGCAACTCCGAGGTTGTTAAACCCAACAAGCTAGTTAAAGTTAGTTTGATTCAAGTATATCGATCCAACAAGTGGTATCGAGCTTGTGTGGAAAATCCGACCAGGAAGAAACCCTACTTCAACAATATTCAAGATGTCGATCGAAGTCGCTCCACCTCCCTCAATCACCTCACCGTAATTCCAATAATCAAGAAGGAGAATA